>JAJIBD010029578.1:0-35167 GCA_021461705.1 Cryptotis parvus
TTACCTAGCCTCCGACTCCCACGTTTGTGATAATTTCCACCTTTGACAAGACCTCCTGATATATATTTCACTTGACCTTGGATATTGGTATCATAATATGTATATATATATTTATGTTATGCAGATAAATGCAGTCATTCTGTACCTGTCTCTCTCCTTCTGGCTAATTTTGCTCAACATAATCTTCTCCATGTACATCCATTTATAGGCAAACTTTATAACTTCATTTTTCCTAACAGCTGCATAGTATTCCATTGTGTAGATGTACCAAAGCTTTTTTATCCAGTCATCGATTTTCGGGCACTCAGGTTGCTTCCAGGTTCTGGCTATTGTGAATTATGCTGCTATTAACATAAAAGTAGGGATGGTGATTCCGCTGCATATTTTTGGTTTCCCAGAGTAGATTCCCAGAAGTGGTATGGCTGGGTCAAATGGGAGTTCAATTTCTAGTCTTTGGAGGAATGTCCATATTGTTTTTCAGAAAGACTACCAGCCAGCATTCCCACCAACAATGGATGAGTATCCCCTTTTCCCCACATCTATGCCAGCACTTGTTGTTCTTGCTCTTTTGAATATGTGCCAGTCTCTGTGGTATAAAGTGGTATCTCATTGTTGTTTTGATTTGCATCTCTCTGATGATTAGTGATGATGAACATTTTTTCATATGTTTTTTGGCCATTCGAATTTCTTCCTTGCGAAAGTTTTTGTTCATTTCTTCTCCCCATTTTTTGATGGGGTTGTTAGTTTTCTTCTTGTAAAAGTTCTACCAGTGCCTGATATATCCTGGATATTAACCCCTTATCAGATGGGTATTGGGTGAATATTCTTTCCCATTCTGTGGACTGCTTTTGTATCTTAGTCACTGTTTCTTTTGAGGTGCAGAAGCTTTTTAGTTTCATGTAGTCCCATATATTGATCTTTTCTTCTAGTTGCTTTGTTAGTGATGTTTCACCTTTGAAGATGCCTTTAGCTTCAATGTTGTGTAGGGTTTTTCCTATATTTTCTTCAATGTACTTTATGGATTCAAGTCTGATATAGAGATCTTTAATCCATTTTGATCTGAGTTTTTTGCATGGTGTTAGACACAGGTCCAAATTCATTTTTTACAGGTCGCTGCCCAGTTTTCCCAAGACCACTTGTTGAAGAGGCTTTCCTTTCTCCATTTTAGACTCGTTGCACCTTTATCAAAGATTAAATGATCATGTGTTTGAGGTTGGGTGTCAGGATACTCAATTCTATTCCATAAGTCCACAGGTCTGTTTTTATTCCAATACCATGCTGTTTTAATTACTACTGCCTTTTAGTACAGTTTGAAGTTGGGAAAGGTGATGCCTCCCATCTTCTTTTTTCCCGAGGATTGCTTTAGCTATCCTTGGGGGTTTATTGTTCCACACAAATTTCAGGAGTGTTTGGTCAATTTCTTTGAAGAATGTCATGGGTATCCTTATAGGTAGTGCACTGAATCTGTACAGAGCTCTAGGGAGTATTACCATTTTGACAATGTTGATTCTCCCCATCCATGAGCAGGGAATATGTTTCCATTTCCTTGTGTCCTCTTTTATCTCTTGGAGCAGTGCCTTGTAGTTTTCTTTGTACAGGTCCTTTATACAGTTGCTTAAGTTGATTCCTAGATATTTGATTTTCTGTGGCACAATTGTGAATGGAATCAATTTATTAATACCCCTTTCTTCTCTTTCATTATTTGTATATAGGAAAGCCACCGACTTTTTGGGTATTGATTTTTGGTATCCTGCCACTCTACTATATGTGTCTATTGTTTCTAGGAGTTTTTGGTAGAGAGTTTAGAGTTCTCTAGGTATAATATCATGTCATCTGAGAATAATGATTACTTGACTACTTCCTTGCCTACCTGGATGCCCTTGATGTCCTTTTTCTTCTCTGATTGCTATGGCAAGTACTTCCAGTACTGTATTGAATAAAAGAGGTGAGAGTGGACAACTTTGTCTTTTCCCTGATCTCAGGGGGGAAGGCTTTCAATTTTTCCCCCATTGAGAATGATGCTCGCTGTGGGCTTTTGGTAGATGGCTGTAACTATCTTGAGGAAAGTCCCTTTAGTTCCCCATTTTCTGGAGGGTTTTAATCATGAACGAGTGCTGGATCTTGTCAAATGCTTTCTCTGCGTCTATTGATAGGATCATATGGTTTTTTATTTTTTCTCTTATTGATATGATGTATTATGTTGATTGACTTGCGAATGTTGAACCATCCTTGCATTCCTGGGATGAATCCTACTTGGTCATGATGTATAATCTTCTTGATGAGTCTTTGGATTCTGTTTGCTAGTATTTTGTTGAAGATCTTAGCATCCGTGTTCATCATATATTGGTCTGTAGTTTTCTTTCTTTGTGTTGTCTCTCCCTGCTTTGGGTATCAGGGTGATATGTGCCTCGTAGAAGCTGTTTGGGAGTGTTTCTGTTTCTTCTATTTTCTGGAAGAGCTTGAAAAGGACTGGCAGTAGGTCCTCCTTAAAGGTTTGGTAGAGTTCACTAGGGAATCCGTCTGGACCTGGGCTTTTGTGTTTGGGAAGACTTTTAATTACTGTTTCTATTGCCTCAATGGTGATAGGCTTATTCAGGTATTGGAGGTCTTCTTGTTTCATCCGTGGGAGCTTATAGGAACTCAGGAATTGATCCATTTCTTCTAGATTCTCATGTTTCACGGCATACAGGCTCTCAAAGTAATCTCTGATGATCTTTTGGTTTTGTGGTTTCTGTTGTGATGTCACAATTTTTATTTCTGATTCTGTTTATTTGGGTTCTCTCTTTCCCTGTCCTTACAAGTCTTGCCAATGGTTTGTCAATCTTGTTTATTTTTTTTAAAAAAACAGCTCTTGGTTTCATTAAACTTTTGGATTTTTTTTTTTTGGTTTCCAACTCATTGATTTCCTCTCTCAGTTTTATTATTTCCTTTTTTCTGCCTGGGTTTGGCTCCTTTTGTTGGTCTTTTTCTAATGTCTTCAGCTGTGTAGTCAGGTTGTTTATGTGGGCCCTTTCTTGTTTCCTGATGAATGCTTGCAGAGCTATAAACTTCCCTCTTAACACAGCTTTTGCCATGTCCCAACAAGTTCTTATAGTTGGTGTCTTCATTTTCATTTGTTTCCAGAAATCTTTGGATTTCCTGTTTGATTTCTTCTATGACCCATTTGTTGTTCAGGAGTGAGCTGTTCCGTTTCCAGGTGTTTGGTTTGACTCCCTGTTTCTGTGTATGGTTAACTTCCATTTTCACTGCATCATGGTCTGAAATTTCTATCTTTTTTATTTTATTGAGGTATGCTTTGTGGCTCAGCATGTGATCTATCTTGGATAATGTTCCATGTGCACTAGAGAAAAATGTGTATTCAGCTTTTTTGGCATGAAAAGCCCTGTATATATCCACTAGCTCTCTTTCTTCCATTTCTTCCTTCAGGGCCAATATTTCCTTGGTGAATTTCAGTCTTGTTGATCTATCCATCGTTGATAGAGCAGTGTTGAAGTCTCCAACTATTATTGTGCTACTGTTAATATCTTCTTTGAGGTCTCTTAGCAGTTGTTTTATGTATCTTTTTGGCCCCTCGTTGGGTGCATACATGTTTAGTAGTGTGATTTCTTTCTGGTGTACATACCCCTTAAGTAATAAGAAATGGCCTTCGTTGTCCCTTCTAACCTTTTTCAGTCTGAAGTCTATATTATCTGATACTAGTATGGCCACACCTGCCTTTTTGGAGGAGTTGTTTGCATGGAGAATGGTCTTCCAACCTTTGACTTTGAGTCTGTGTTTGTTCTGATTATTCAAATGCATTTCTTGTAGACAGCAGAATGTTGGGTTCAATTTTTAATCCATTTTGTTACTCTGTGTCTCATATATGGTGCATTTAGACCATTGACATTGAGAGAGATTATTGTCATCGGATTTTGTGTCATCTTTCTGTTTGTGCTTGTGCTTTTTGGGTTTCGTCGTATTACAGTAGACCCTTCAGTCCTTCTTTTTAAAGTTGGTTTTGAGTCCATGAAGTTCCTGAGTTGTTGCTTATCCATGAAGTTGTGTATCTTTCCTTCATATCTGAATGTGAGTCTGGCCGGGTAAAGAATTCTTGGTGAGGCCTGCAGTTCATTGAGCCTTTTCACAATATCCCACCATTATTTTCATGCTCGGAGTGTTTCATCAGAGAAGTCTACTGTAAATCTTAGAGATGTCCCTTTGTATGTGATTTCCTTCTTTGATCTTGCTGCTTTCAGTATTCTATCTATATCTATAGTTTTTGTCATTTTAATTAAGATGTGTCTTGGAGTATTCTTGTTTGGGTTTCTTTTAGCAGGTATCCCTACGGGCCTCCTGGATCTTGAGGCAAGCGTTCTTTAGTTCCAGGAACTTCTCAGCAATGATGGATTTGACAGTTTCTTCTTCATCAGGGTTTTCTTCTTGCCCTTCTGGGACCCCAATGATCCATATGTTGTTTCTTCTGGCTTCATCCCGATTATCTCTTGTTGTCTGTTCAGTAATTGTGAGTCTTTTTTTCTATCTTCTGGTTTGTGTAGAGAATCTTTGCAACTTCGTCTTCGAGATCACTAATTCTTTCTTCAGTAGCTATTATTCTGCTATGATGGCTTTCCACTGTGTTTTTCATTTCATTTACCTCATTTTTAATATCTGTCATTTCCATTTGCGTTTTCTCTCTTTCATGTTCTTCTATCAGTTCTTCTATCATGTCCTCTTGTATTTTATTGATTTTGTATTCCATTGCTTCTTTGAATTCCTTATGAATCCTTAACATTTCTTTCTGAAATTCCTTATCAGAGAGGTTATAAAACTCATTGGTATTGCTTGGCTCATCTGGACTAGTGACTTCACTCACAGAGCTTGATGGAACTACTAACTGTACTATCTAGTCACCCAAGACCCCACATTTGCAACCTACAATAGTCATAATGGTAAAACAATGCAAAATTCCATTAAATCATTTTAAAACACTTCCTTGAATTGGAATATTTTACCAGTAAGAGTACAATAATAATAATAATAATAATAATAATAATAATTATCACTGTATCATCATCATCGATTTGCTCGAGCGGGCAACGGTAACATCTCCATATGTCCTGCCTCATGCTAGTGAGCCCAAGGGCATCTGCCCACTCCAGGAACATAAAGAGCCTCAAACCAATCCATTAGGTCATGAGAATGAGGTTTATAATTGTACCTGGCAATAATAATACTAATAATAATATAATAAATAGAATACTACCATAGGAGTAGAAGTTGCAAAAATGTCATTCTTGAGCAAAAGCAGAGATGAATTGAACACTGATTTATAATTGCTATTGACCCACTGGGAGACCTTATGTCACAGAGCAATGAACTAATATGAAATCCAAAGAAATAATCCTAGGGACATGAGACATAGCACTGTTTCCACTATGTCAGAGAAGCATAGAAAGGAATCCTTAATGCATTTAAACCACTAAAAGAAACTAAAGTTTTAAAGATACCCGAATGGTGAGAATGCTTTAAAAAACACTTGGAGAATATATTATAGAAAAGATTATAGAAAAGAGAAAAATTAAAGATTGTACTTAAGATCTTGGTTTAAAAAATAATATTTAGAAATTATACCAAAAGCATGAGCCATAGAAGAAAGACTTGCTGAATATATTTTGCACTGTACTTGATGACTAGGTAGGAAGAATAGACTGGCTCAGGTAAGATTCCCTTAAAAATGGGGGAAATAAACAAGAAAAGAAAGTACCTGTAGATCTCACACAACTTGCACAGTCTTATCACCAAAGGACTTAAAGGTCACCAGCATTTTTGAAGATAGCTGACTGTGTGGTGTTAGTAGAATAGCAAAAGCGATTTGGAGCTGTTACTACTGCATAGACCACATAGCTTACAGTTACTGCAGTGCAATTTCAAGCCAGGTAGTAGAGCAAACTCACAGGTGCAGGGACACTCAATTCACTAGGACCTTGAGGAGGAAAGGACACACTCTGTTTCTGTCTGGTTGCTGTAATTAATCTCTGTAAATGGACATTTTGGGAAGAAGCAATGCAAGCAGAATCCTTCTACCATTTCTGAGTCATCAGTACTAAGATTAGACCATGATTGGGACTCCAAGATACAAAACAATCTCTGAAGCTTGGCCCAGCAGAGGGGATCCTAGTAGTGAGCTTTATAGCCTGGCAGAACATGTGTCTAGACTGGGAGAACATGCAGCAGAGCACCAGTAAACTCCTTTGAATAAGAGAAGAGCATTAATAAGAGTGGCCCAAGGTGGAAACTGTATTAGAAAATATTGTATTTTCAGTACGTACTATTCTCATATGATGCAGTGTCGGGGAGCTTCACAGGGGTCCCCGGCAGTGCAGGGGGAGCGAGTTCCCTTCTACCTCCCGCCGGCGAGGAATGGATGAAAACTCAGGAATCCGATGCAGTTTTAAAAGGCTTTACTTATCACAGGTTCAGGCATACAAATCAGCAAAATGAAAAGCCCGGTGCTTAGGATTCCAGGCTAGAACTCCAGCCACGTGTAGGCCAAGATGGCGGCCAACAAGACTCCCAAGAAGGGTGAGCGCTCACAAAGAGAGATCCCAAAAAGAAGCTCTTGAGAGAGGAAACAGGCTAGTTTTATACCCCTGCAACTCAGACCTTCCTCCCACTGTTATGGAAAGCAGGGAGGGTTAAATGCCCTTAGGTAATCCCTCCCTGCACCTCACCTAGGCCCTTTTGTTTGCTAATGTTTTGAGCCAAGATCTGCCTGAAAATGCCTTTATAGGGTAGAAAAGGGGCTTTCTGAGATGGCATGTCTCTGTACCAAAGAATAATACTAATGCAGTTAAATATTTCTCCAAGCCTTCACAAGTCCCGTCTGCTTCCACGGTAGTTTTGTATTTTAGTTGCCTTTGAGTATATCAGGGAGACATGCTTGTTTGCTTGGAAGCAAACAGCATTTCTCTCTGGTCTAATTACTTAGGTGTCCCTACGTGGCCAGGCTAATATGCTGGTAAGATCTAGCTAGTCCCACGATTGTGGTAGCTTGGGAGAATATTTATACCAGCTAGTACAGCATACATGGTCAGATAAACTGCCACATTTAGACTACCCCCTTATCTACGAAGTGATTTGCAGGCTGCAGTTCAGAGCAGATGCAGTGGCCCTTAGAGGAGTCCTGCAACAATACAGGGTTCTCTCCTCAGTGCAGTGATAGACTCTGTATTTATCAGAATATCGGGCTACAGAATTCTGCTACCCTTTCCTTCCAGCCCCTGCCACAAGCTTTGTAAAGAGAGAACTGGTATGATCTGGACTGCCAAGAATTTTCTTCGTGTTACTCTAAATCCAGTTAAGACTAGGATACTCTGGAGATAATCCTGAATTGGCCTAGATGTAGAATTGGAAGATCGGACAGAGAACCGGTCCAATAAGAAGAAAAGAGACTGCAAGAAATTTCATACTCTAGACAGGTCGTATTCAGGGAAGCAACTGAATTAAACAACCCAATCTATTGATCTCCTAAGTTCTTGAAAACATAACAACAACAGCAAAAACAGCATCTCAACTAAAATATAAATAAAAACAGGAGCCACAGCACCTAGTAATGGTAAGACAAGTCACATGCTTTATGCAAGCACTTACTCTGCAGCCCTCTCAGAAAGATATTAAATCCAGCAACAACATGACTAATGATATTCTTTTTTCTTCAGGTATCAGTTTCACCATTAATAATATAGTATTATTATTATTTTTACCATTAATAATATGGTATTACTAGTAATACCATTTACAATATGGTATTAGAAAGTTAAATAGAGAAGGGAACTAAAATAACTTGCAAAGAATGCCAGTAGATATAGCAAGTTCACTGTAATAGAGATCAGAACATTAGTGAAATAGAAAAAGAAATGCAGGAGCAGAAGATTGTGTCTAAAGAGATTGAAACTATAATTTATTCCAAACTGAGATGCTAGATACGCAAAATACAATATCTTAAGTTAAATTTCCATTAAACAGTGTAACAAACAAATCTTTGAGAGGGAAAAATAATGGAAATTAAGGTTTAAAACACTATAATGATTCAAATGGAAGAGGTAAAACTGTATAATTTAGGGAAAATGAAGAAGCCCTTTAAAAGTTATCAGATTCTTTTTAAAAGATGAAACACATGATGATGGGTAAACCAGAAAGTGAAACCTAAGCAAATAACCAACCATGAAAGTCTAGGAAACTGAATAACCAAATTTCGAATTTTGAAAGAAATACACCAAGGTAATTCATCACTAAGTAAAAAGTTGGTAATAATTAGAACATATTAAAGATTGCTGGGAAATGAAATATACAAAAGCATGCCAGATAGACTGTCATTAAATTTCTCAGCAGAAACTTCTAGAGAGAAATGCTCTATCCTGAATAATTACCATTCAAATCTGGAGGAAGGAAACCTGTCCTTCATAAAGAAAAGTTAATATTTTTTACCAACACTAGGCCCATACTACAAGAAATGTTAAAACAGAGTGGGGAAAGAAACACATGACCTTGAATAAGGTGAGAAATGGTAATACTTAAGATGAAATATGAAAAATGAATAAGGTAAGGACAAAACATCATAAATGATGAATTATGGAACGGTCTTCTTACACTATAAATATAAGCCCACACTAGGAAAATAGAAGACTTTTAGATAAAGATAAATTGATTCAAGTCTTTTGCTACCCACAAAACAAAAAATCTGGGCAGAGACTTAGATAAAAGGACTAGAAGACTTTGAAGAAAAACAAAAAAAACGTGATGTAGTTTCCAGGTGGGGAAACCATCCAAAGCAAAAATTAGATAGACTTACAATAAAAGTAACATAAAAATATAAAACAACCAACAAAACAAAAGGTAGTCATGACAATAATTAAGGCCTGTATAACGTAAGTAACCTAATGAGCAATCTAAACTCATATCTAAAGATGTGGGGTACTTTTCTGGAATTTTTTTAAAAGGAGAACCTGTCTATATTATTTATGCAAAAAATGCAGCATGTCATATATTCATAGTGAAAGATGGAAGCAAGGACTTTAAACCAGCAACACAGAGGAAAAGCAAATAACTGAGAATTTAGATTTTAAAAAGTTGTAGTATATATACTCAAAGAAATACTCGTGTCGCTTGTCTTCCTGTTGCTCATTGGTTTGTTCAAGTGGCCACCAGTAATGTCTCCATTCATCCCTGTTGCATACTTGTGTAGCCCAAGGGCATCTGCTCACTCCAGGCACACAAAGAGCCTCAAACCATTCATTCAGGTCATAGGAATGAGGTCTATTATATAAAGACCTCATTCCCAAAGAAATACTACTCAGTATTTAAAAAATTATATGAATGGGGAATAATTAAAAAGGCTTGAATAAATTCTTCGCATACCTCTAAACTCTGAATTTGGTGCCCTGGTAGGTCTGCCCCAAGCATATCAACTGGAGCCGTGATGAGCCTTAAGAGTCACCAGCTTGAGCAACAACACATTGCAGAACCACACACCATTCTGTCAGCCCCAGTTCCCTGGACTCCTAGTACCGCTGAAGGTGAAAAGAAAGAAAAATACTTTCAAGGAATCTGTACCTTTCAAAATCCCATGATTGGGATTTGGAGGGGATGATTCTAAGCAAAGTCTATAACAAAAGGCAATTACTAGATTATTTTACCCATGTAGCATATAAATAGCCAAAAGGAGGGAGGAGCACAGCTAATACAGCAAAATACCTCTTAGGTTCTGTGAAAAATATAGCAGTTACCAGAAGGAGTACAATGGTAGGAATGAATAAAGGGGAGTCATTTTTTGAAGCAGTGAAACTTTGAAGTCATTTTTGAACTCATTTTTGATAGCAGTGAAACCTTGGTGGTAGGTGCAATAGGACTTGTACTCAGAGAGGTGTGACACTGTAACCAAAAACCATCACTTGTATCACTTGTAGCACTTGTATTCCCTTTGTTCATCAATTTGCTTCGAGCAGGCACCAGTAACATCTTCATACCTCCTGTCATATGCTAGTGTAGCCCAAAGGCAACTGCTCGCTCCAGGAACATGAAGAGGCTCAAACCATTCCTTTGGGTCATGGAAATGAGGTTTATAATTGTTATTGGTTTTTGGCATATCAAATATGACACAGGTAGCTTGCCAGGCTCTGCCATGTGGGTGGGATATTCTTCTAGTAGCCTCTCATCTCGTGAATGTATTGAGGAGACAGGGAAAGATCAGCTTTTCTGCTGTATGGAGCTCTCATGAGTTGTGGAGTCCGGAGGTTGAAAATGGCGGCACTCATGGTGTGGGGGTTCCTCTGGCTTCTTGTGAGGATCTGTAGGGATTGCAGGCCAGGGTTAGAACCTGCCTTCCCTCCTGGGCGCCTCATGATACTAATGGTGGTATAATCACTTGATCACTTGACTATTTGTCTTCCCTTTGTTCATTGATTTGCTCAAGCGGGCACCAGTAACATCTCCATTCGTCCTGTCACATGCTAGTGTAGCCCAAGGGCAACTGCTTACTCCAGGAACATGAAGAGCCCCAAACCATTCCTTCAGGTCATAGGAATGAGGTCTATAATTGTTAATGGTGGTATAATAAAATATCTTAAAATTAAAAAAATAAAAATCAAGCAAAAAAATAAATAAACAGTGCTCTGGGATCAAACCAGGAGCTCCCATTTAAAAAAAAGTCTGAGAGTTGAAAGAGTTCCCTGGATCATGGGAAAGAAAATGATAGGGGAAAAAAGGAACTCAAAGAAAAGGTACCTGGATTAAGTACCAGCCAGTTTCACCTCCAAAAGCTCATGGTCTAGACTCATGGACAGGATCCCGTGGCTGTAAACTCATATATCAGGTGTTTAAAAAAAAGGAAAGACCTCTCTGGACTACCAGAAAAAGAAACTGGAATAAAACATAATCAGTTTATTTAATTTTCACTATATTTATGGTATTATAAACCAGTGGTTGGCAAATAAAGTACAACTTAAAATTAGCAAAGTTGGGAATCTACTTTCTGTCAACTGGGAAAAGAATGAACAGACACAAAGAGGGGAAAAAATACTTACATATTCCAAATCATCCTATAAATGTGCAGCCAGTATACATATTGCCCTCTTGGGTCTTAAAATAGTAACTAATAAATTTTAAATAAAGGATATATATTTCAGCCACCACATCATGAAAGTGGATAAAATAGATAACAGATGAGCATATAAAAATATGTGCTCAACATTATTAGCAAACCATTTTTTATTTTAATAAGCAAAAAAAATACCCAGAAAATTTCAGTACTCAGTGCTGTGAGAATTGGGAACAACTGAAATTTCATCCTACTCTTTTGGTGAGAATTTGGCTGATATTTTTTGTCTCAGTGAAATGAAAACATGTTAGTGCAGGATTCTGCATGAGTTTTTATAGTTCATTTTATTCATAGTTGCTCTAAAGTGCACATTATTTTTTTTTGCTTTTTTTTTTGTTTGTTTTTTGGGTCACGCCCGGCAATGCTCAGGGGTTTCTCCTGGCTCTGCACTCAGGAATTACTCCTGGCGGTGCTCGGGGGACCATATGGGATGCCAGGGGATTGAACCCGGGCCAGCACAGGCTGGCCCTGTGCAAGGCAAACGCCCTACCCGCTGGGCTATTGCTCCAGTCCTTGCTCTAAAGTGCAAATTAATTTTTAAAAAATTTGTCATAGGCTAAATTGTTGAATGTTCAGGCCCAGTGGGACTCAGTGCCCCATTAAGGTCAAGCCCGGAAGAGCTGGTGGTTATGGTATTGGAGGATCAGATGCCAGGGAGCAAACTCAAGGTCCACATGATGTGCTTTTCCACTTCAATTATCTCTCTGGTCCTATAAGAGATTCAAACAAATCATTAGTAAATTGTCTTAATTTTAGAATGAGGTAAAATAAAATAAATTAAAATTGTTAATATATGATAAAATTTACAGTTTGTTATAGAATTTATACAAAATGATTTGGTTTTTTAAAAACTGCAGCAGTTGTATCATAATCAGGTCTTTTCAACCTTTCCCTCTTGTGTGCTACGTATTTTCCAGCCACATTGTTCTCCTAGACTTTGTTCTCCTAGTCTTTGTTCTCCTAAACTTTGTTCACCTATCATATTATTTGCTTCAGGCATTTCAACAATCTTTTCTTTAACTTTATTCCTGAAGAGTATAAGAAAATCTGAATATGATGCATAACCACCATTAATTATAGTCAAATTTATTGGTTTTTAATGTATCTTTTTACAATACTACAAATATTGTACAAATATTCTTGTCTTATATTTGGAAATGTTACTACATTATAATGACCACCAGCAGTCAGAATCCTCCACAGTTGTCCCATGGTCGCCTCCCTACCACCCAGAACTCACCCAGTGGTTCTGTTGAGATTGTCATTGAGTTGTTCCTGTCTGGATTGTCTAATCCCTTGCCTTGTTTCTCTATAATCTGCAAGTGAGTGAGATTATTTGGTATTTGTTGGTTTTTGTTTTTCTGTCTTTTATTTGGTGTGCAGTGTAATGGGGCCATAATCAGTAATGCTCAGGGGTTATACCTGACTCTGTGTTCAGGAGTGACCCCTGGCAGTGCTCAGGAGATGATATGGGTGGCACTGAAAGAACAGAGTTGACACATGCAAGGAAAGTCCTTAACCTCTACTATGACTCTTGAGTCTATATTTTTATTTCTGACTTAGCACAGCACCCTTCAATTTCATCCAAGTTACTGGAAACTTAAGATTTTATACTTTAGCATAGTATTCCATTGTCAACATATGATTCCCTTTCTTTGGTCACTTATGTGTTGTATTCATTTAAATGCTGAGATACCATTGCCCTGGACAAACTGTTCTATTACACTGTGATGTTTTGAAAAAAAATTCTTCTTTGCAAAGGGATATTGTTATGATTCATTAAGTGTCTCAGAAGATTATTAATTGAATGTCAAGTATCAGTTGTAGCCCATGTATTTTTACCAGTTGATAGAAATTATAGTCTGCCAGATATGGAATTAAAGGAATCTGTGATATGATGATGTGCCAGGTAATGTTTATATTCAACTCCAACAGGAAAATAAGAAGGCGGGTTCTTGCTTATTCTGAATCTAGACCATTGATGACTTATCTACAGATAAAAAAAAACAACCCTTCCAATATTCTACTAGATATTTTTTAAAATATAGCACTGATTTGAGTCATTTCTATGAGACTTTCCAAGCCATGAATTTAAGTAAACTGAGTCAAATATTTCTTGCACTATTAATGATTTACTTGGTATTAGATATGGTTAGATCCAAGATACATGAGTCAAAGCCATAAGCAAATGGCCTGATCTCATATATTGTATGGGTGCTGCTCCCTCAGGTCAGATATTGTCTATATGGGAGCTTAATGACAAGCTGACAGACAAGAGGGATGTAGTATAAACATAGTTTCTGAATAGACTGGCTTGATAGTGTGGGTCAAAAGTTGAAAACTGGTACACTAAACGTCACTTAAGTGAGTAAGAAAAGTTCAGGAAGGGAGAAACTCTCCTAACTGGCAGATTCTGGCACAGGGCACCCATAAGCTTCTTTTTTATTTAGAGAAATGACCCAAAACAATAATCTTCAAAGCATCTGATAAGTAGGAAATAGCCTAAATGATTGGTTAGCGGCCTATAAGAAGATTCTAAAGATCGAGGAAAAGATGGCATTGGTCAGAGGTATATGAATCAAAATAAATTGAGCACATGCATCGTGGGGAATTTTTTGAAGTATGTGTTAACTCACACCAGAAAGCATCCATTAAAAAAAGAATCACAAAACATCTGAGAAAAGCCATGTGAGTCATATAATTACTGACATGAACCCTAAAGCAGCAATAGTGGCAGTGATGAAGCCTGTTTATGGACTTCAGTTCCTGGACTCCAGCTCACCCAGATTGATCTAGTCCCTACTCCTGCTGAGTGTCTCACACTGCCAGGTGCAGATGCCAAGCCTACTTCCCCACTATTGCACAGATCTTTGAGGTATTCAGATAACCATTTGGTGGCAAGTCGACTAGACTGGAGACATAGTACTCAGAGAAGCAAAAGATTCACCTTGTCTGTGTATCAGTTACCTTTTCTTCCCTTGGGATTTTAGCCAGCAGTACTTCAGTAGTATTTGTTAGCTGTGGTATCCCTCACAGAATCATATCAGACCTGGGCATGTATTTTATAGAAAAAGAGCTATTGACACTGCCAAATGGTTCTGGAATCTACAGTGAAGATTCCTATAACACAACCAAGCACAAGCTCCAGGCCTCTCAGGTTAATGACATCATCTTTTTAAAAAGACTGTTCGGGCCGGAGCAATAGCACAACAGATAGGGGAGTTTGCCGTGCATGCAGCCGACTCAGGTTCGATCCCAGATTCCATATGGTCCCCTGAGCACCGCCAGAAGTAATTCCTGAGTGCAGAGCCAGGAGCAACCCCTGAGCATTACCAGGTGTGACCCAAAAAGCAAAAAAAAAAAAAAAAAAAAGAAAAAAAAAGACTGTTCAGGCATCAATTTAAAAAAGAAAAATCAAATCACATTGAGTGAGTATCATTCTTTAGGATATGATAATCACCATAAGTTAAACAATGTAGTTTCAAATGCATAGGTCTGGAGACTAATGTACATGGGATAACCTCACATTGGCAATCTACTCGGAGATATGTGCCTCTTCCTAAAGCGCTTTAGGCTGTGTATATCTGGAAGCTCTGGTTCTAGCTTGCAATCACTGCTTTTAGTGTATTTGATAAAGTCTGATAGATACTTAATTACTTATTACCATTTTACCATTTACATAACAAAATAGACACCAAGGAAAGGAATTGCCATCCTGGCAAGGATTCTTTAACCTCAGAAAGTAATAAGTAAGAATATCTTTGGCTCCCACATGATGTCCTGGGGTAACTCTCTTTGCTTCCATGCTTAGATTTAATGAGAAACAGATAAGTGAAGAAGTTGTCCGTAACCACTGAGCATGGAAGTTCATGTCCCTGATATACAAAAATATTGGCATTCACATTATACCTAAGTACTAAGAAGCGGTGAAGGGACTCAAAGGACAGTAGAGCAGAAAATGTTAAGAATTAGTTGCCACCACAAGATCACTAATAATGGTGGTGGTGGCTATAATACTTATGACTTGATCACTTGATCACTTGAAATCCTGTTATTTGTTGATTTGCTCTAGCAGCACCGGTAACGTTTCCATTTGTCCCTGTCATGTGCCAGTGTAGACCAATGGCATCTGCTTGCTCCAGGAATATGAGGAGGCTCAAACCGTTCATTCAGGGTCTTGATGAAGAGTTTGACCATCTTGTAGGTGGGCGGCCACATGAACTTTTTGAAGTCCCTTGGGATCCAGTCAGTAACAGCTTTAGTCCAGTGGTCGTCTCCTAGTTGCATTACATCCAGCCCAAGGCATTTTCAATGCCTTGGCAAACGAGACAGCTCTTGATCTTCGATCTTCAACGAGGTTGGAACTCCAGATTCCTTCTCTCACTTGAGTGAGGCGTGATATTCCAAGCATAGCTCTTTTGATTCCTCTTTGGGAGATCCAAATAGCATTCTTATCCTGCTTTCATAGAGCCCTGGACTCATAGGGCCCAGGTCTCTGAGGCATATGTTAATGCAGGGAGAATGGTGAAGTCAAAGAGATGTGCCTGGAGCCAGAGGTTCTTTGTCCTTTTAGCTATTTCTTTGATGCTCTTGAAGGCATTCCACACTGCTCTCTCAGGTTTTAGGTCATTCATCATGTTGACTTCTAGACCTAGGTACACATAACTGCTGCATTCAGAGATGTTTGTTCCATTGAGAGTGAATGGAGCATCTGGAACTAGTTCTTTTTTATGAACATTGTTTTCAATATTGAGATTCATCTATAGACTATCTTTCCACATTTACAGTCAAAGTCAGTCAGCATTTGTGCTGCTTGGCTAATGTTTGGTGTTATTAGAACAATGTCATCAGCGGCCGAGGAGGTGGTGTAGTTGCCGACCATCTATCTTCTCTCCCATTCCTTCCAATTCTAATTGTTGCATGATATTCTGGAGTGTGAAGCTGAAGGAGTTTTGGTGAAATGATATCATCCTGATGAACCCCCTCTTTGACATCAATGATCACTTCCTTGTAGAATGATGAGATCCTGGTGGTGAATCCATAATACAGCTCACGAGGCATCTTGATGTATTGAGTTTGAACACCCTGTTTGATTAGAGCTTCAATGACCACTTCGGTCTCAATAGAATCAAAGGCTTTCTTTAAATCAATGAACATGAGACACAGTGGCGTCTTGAACTCCCTACAAGCCTCAATGAGCTTGGTTACCATGTGGATATGGTCAATTGTGCTGAATCCTTTTCAGAAGCCAGCTTGCTCGCATAGTTGTCCTTCATCTAAATGGTCTGCCAATCCTGTTCAGGATAGCTTGAGTGAACAGCTTGTAGATGACTGACAACAGGCAGATAAGGCGATAATTGCCAACGTCATGGATGTCTCCCTTCTTGAACAGTAGAACTGTCCTTCTGGTTTTCCATTGGATGGGAACCTTGCATTCAGATAGGTAGTGTGTGACTTATAACTTAATACTTAAACTTCTTAAATAAGAACAATCTAAGTACTAGAATAGTTGTTCCTGAGTGAAAAAAATTGTATAGAGGAAAAACAGGTATGGGCCAGAGAGATAGTGCTGTAGGCATGGTGTTTGCCTTGTACAAAACCAACCTAGGTATGATCCTGATAGTCCATATGGTTCCCTGAGCCCACCAGTAGTAATCCCTGTGCATGAGTAAAGAGTGCACAGAGAAGCTTGGTGTAACCTCAGAAAAGCTTGGTGTGGCCCCAAATATTTTTAAAATAAAACGAAGGGAAGGATTTGGAAGGAAAGTAGATGATTCCTTGACCACATTTCTTCTTCAGAGTAAGGTGCTCATTTTCTAACTACTGTGATTATCAAAACTTGCTCTTACATCAAAGAGCTTCACATTCCCTCATTGGAGTTGCTGACATCTGATAATGAAATCCAATAATAGTGTATTTACTTGACAGTATAAAGGCATAAGCTAAACCTTTCCCTCAAGTTTACATAATTCTAAAGGAATATTCTAACTCCACATTCCTCTGTTCTGTCACACACAGACACACACAAACACACACATACACACAGACTCTTCTGAAGTCTTGGGTACAACCACACTGCAATTAAGCTTCTCCAAATTGGCTATATGAAAGCCAGTACTGGTATCTCATAATAATTCCTCCCAATCCTTCACCTAATCACTTTCTGAAATTATAGATTTAATCACAGCTTCCATCATTAGTCATTTATCTTACTAAAAACTTCTTTTGATGTACAACCCAATCAAATCAATGTCAGTTATGAATTTCATAGGAAGCAGTAAAGATGCACAAGATAATTGAAAGGTTGTCAAAATAGGCAAAGGCAGTTTTGATGTTGTCTAATGTACCATCTGATACCAACAATGAAGACTGTTGGGGTCCAGTGACTCAGGATAAACAACAGGATACTTTATTGTGGATTTATTTAGGAGCCATTTTTCTTTGCTTCCTAATTGATACTTTATTCAGTGACAGGGTTGGTGTCCTTTAATGAAAATCCATAGCTTTCATGCCCAAAACAAACACTATAGTTTGTAGACTGAATAATTAGGAACATTGATAATTAAATACAATGCCATTCAGTTAGCCTGTATCAAATTAAATAAAGGTTGGTGCCCCCAAAAAGTTGAAAATGCTGGCCTTGACAACAAACTTCAAAGTGGAATTAAATATGAATAAAATACTGGAGAAAAATTTGGGGCAACAAAGAAGTCGACTTCTATATTCTAATTTTCATGAAATTTGTACCAACCCTCTTGGATCTTAAAAGAAAGTTGTTAGGGATATTTCTGAAGTTCAAAGTGACCTTTACTTAGCTCCCTAATATGTGAGGTGATTTCACATAAATTTTATGCCTGAAAGACTTGACAGAGAAATGAAGGGCTCTCAGTGCATGTCTTGTCACAAGATAATGGATTACAATTATGGCACAAAAAGATTCTTAAAGACCTCATTGAATTCATGGCAGATGGGTTCTTTGAGAGCAGTTTTAAATCTGAAGGGGTTACAAATTTATCAGACTCAAACTGAAGATTTGCCTCTTGGAAGAGATATCTGTTTAAATGAGGTTTGTTGACTTCAATAGGCAAAATGAAAACCTAGAAGCATTTACTGGTTTCATAACATTAGAGAAGACAAGGGCTCCAAAACTTTCCTAAAACATCTTGACAGGGCTGACAATTCTTTTTTTTCTTTTTTTAAAAATATTTATTATTTTTTATTATACCACCATGAGATATACAATTACAAGATGTTCATAATTGGGTCTCTGACATACAGTGTTCCAGCACCCAGCCCTCCACCAGTGCCCCCATCCCACCACCAATGTCCTAACACTCCCTCCCACCCCAACCCCAGCCTGCCCCTATAATAGGCTCCTTTTCTTTCTCTCTTTCTATCTCTGTTTCTGTCTCTGTATTTCTCTCTCTTCTCTTACACTTTGTGGCTTGCCCTACAGATATTAACAGCTTATGATGTAAGTCTCTATGTGTATATTCAATAGTGAGTTCTAGTGTGACATTATAATTCTTCATTCCCCATCAACCTCCCCAGCTTGTTGTAACTACAATGATCATTACAGTGTATAAATGTGAAAGATCCTAGGAATAATATGGTCCTAACCTTCATTATTTTCTAAGCCTCTCTGGCGTGGCTGTGGGTCTGGTCTGTCTCTTGTCCGGCTTTGCTGGCTGTAAAGACTGCAAGCCCATAGCCACCCGCCAACATGGAGGTGGAGGAGTGATGGGGGGCTGACAATTCTTAAATTGATATCTATTGTTCTTGGAAGGCTGACTTCAATAAAGATAAGAATTAAATGAAAATTATAGGTAAATTCAATGTACTTATTATTAATTTTTTAAATTATAAGAAATTTATATTGCTACAAAACCATGAGTTGTGATGCCTCTTCTCATCTATAATGATTGAACTCCTCATTAATATAAAATAGGTGGTAAAAATGAGTACATTTATTCCATTTCTTACAGAGTTCTTGAGAAACAAAGAATAAACATATACTGAGTAAAACACAATACAGATTGTTTTCTTAATGACCATCTTTAAATTTCATTTATATTTTTTAAATTTATTTTTTAATGAATCACAGTGAAATACACAGTTACAAAGTTGTTCACATTTGGGTTTTGGTCATTTAATGTTCCAGTACCTGTACTTCATCAGTGTATATGTTCTATCACCAGTATCCCCAGTTTCCCTCACCCACCACTTACACACACCTCTCCTTTTGGGCTTTATGGTTTGCAATGTAGATACTAAAAGACTCTCAAATATATCACTTTACTTATTTTCAGCACTCAGTTACTGTTCAAAGTGATCATTTCCAACTATTATTCTCATACTGATCCCCTTCTCTCTCCTAACTACCCTTTGCTGTGCACATTATTGTGGCAAGCTTCCAACCATTGACCAATCTTCTTGGCCCCTGTTTTTATTGATCTTGGATATTAGTCTCATACTACTTTTTTTTCAATATCCCACAAATAAATTAAGTCATTATTTATATGTTCCTCTATTTCTGACTTACTTCACTCAGCATATCAGTCTCCATATCCATTCATTTATAAGCAAATCTCATAACTTTATTTTTCCTAATGACTGTGTAGTATTCTATTGTGTAGATGTACCATAGTTTCTTTGTCCATTCATGTGTTCTCAGGTACTCAGGTTGCTTCCAGATTCTAGCTATTGTGAATTGTGCTGCAATACACATATAAGTGCAGATGGCATTTCTGTTGTGTGCTTTTGGATCCCCAAATATATTCCCAGGATACAGATTATATTTCACTTCATCAATTAAGAGTTCTTTGCCTGCAAGAAATGGATTATTCAACTTATAATAGCTTAATGGAGAAGAAAATATATCCATTTAGTCAATAGTAAGTCTGGGTCAGGGCACTTCAAATTTTAATTTAACTCAATGTTGTCAGAGATATAAGGGTTGGCTCCAAATGGTGCTTTCCTCTTTTTGAAGTAGAAAATTAGACATTTTTTAATTTCTAGAATTCATTCTAGGATTCCATGCTAAATATATTTCAGCATTACTTTCAGAACTGCCAGGTATGTTGCTCCTTGAAGAGCTATAAGCTTAAATTATTCATGTAGCAGAACTCTAGGACACAAATGAGCTCTTCTATTGTGTTCCACTTGAGAATCAGGAACAGTTTCCTGAGAGCTCCAAAGTATACATCTCATACTATATTTTTAATATTTTTATACCACTGTGAGATATACAACTATAAGATGTTTATACTTGAGTCTTGGTTGTACAGTGTTCCAGCACCCATCCCTCCACCCGTGCCCATTTCCCACCACCAATGTCCCCATTTGCCTCCATGGCAGGTTCTTTATCTTTTTTTTCTCTTTTTTCTCTCTCTCTCCTCTCTCTGTCTCTCTCATTCTCTCTCTCTCCCTCTTGCTTCCCTTTCTTACACATTGTGGGTTGTATTTAGAGGTTATCATATGTATCTTTTTTGCCTATATTCAGTGCTTAGTTCTCAGATAGTATTATAGTATCATCATTTTCAATGATTATCAACACACTGTTCCCTTCTCTGTCTTACCCAGCCTCTGACTTCCACATGTTTGTGGTATACCAGCTTTTGAGATATTGCAGGCGGCCACATGCCAGGGGGAATCAGGCTGTGTCCAGCTGTGGAGTCCAGACCCTGAGGATGACTGGTTGTGTTGCACAAGGTTTTCTGACCTCTGGGAGCCTGGTAGGAGACAGGTCAAGGAGCAAAAACCTACCCCCACCCCAAGACACCCCATCAGCCTGGCACATGGTGGGCAGGCAGAGACTCTGGCCTGCACCTGAATACCTGCTTCTATAAAAATAATATTATTTTTATAGAAAATGGTATTATTAGAAATGTGATACCCTTATCAAAAATAGTATTATTAAAAAATAATACTATTTTTGATAAGGGTATCACATTTATTCATTGTATACAGTTCTAGACAGGTTCTAACTGATACCAGTAAACCTAGCAAGAAGCCAGAGCAAACCATACATCATACAGTCAGTCATTCTCAACATCCAGACTACAAAGTTCCTCAGAGCTCCATCCAAGAGAAAACCTGATCTTTCCCTTTAAGTTTCATCAGTAAATGCTCGAGATGAGAGCCTTCTACTGAGACTATACCACCTACACGGCAGAGCCTGGCAAGCTACCAGTACTTTATTTATTTGATATGCCAAAAATTAGTAACAATTATGGACCTCAGTTCCATGACCTGAAGAATGGTTTCAGGCTCTTCCTGTTCCTGGAGCAAGCAGATGCCCTTAGGTTATACTTGCTTGTAACAGGATTATGGAGATGTTACTAGTGCCCATTCGAGCAAATCGATGAACAATGGGAAGACAGTGATGCATTGAATGCAATTACCCATGTCAAGACATAAAACTGGAAAACAAAGTGATGCAAAGATGGCTAGCCTTAATCATTCAAGCCTTTGAAGAGTTTGGAAACAGGGAAAAATGGATATTTATCAAAATCAGTGACAGGAGCTTGGAGGTAAGGGGTGTTATTATAATAGATTTTGCCAAAACCATCAAAATTTATGCCCAGACTTCAAATTAGTTGATGCTATGGACTGAATTGTATACCTCTACCCAGATCTCCAGATCTCATATTTAAATCATGATTCTATGAATTTCACAATATTACTGTTTGGGACATTAGGCTGTTTATTCATTTATTTGGGGGTTCAGGGCCACAATTGGCAGTGCTTGTGTGGTACTTGTGGCTCTGTTCGGTGGTCATTCCAGAGATGCTCAGGGATCCTGTGATAAAGGAGATCAGATCTGGGCCTCCTATATGTAAAGCATGTGATCCATCCAGTGAGATAGGATCTAAAGGAGTAAATTAAATGAGATCCTTGGAGTGTTCATTAATTCATAAAACCAGCATCTTCATGAGAGAGGAAATGAGGACACAGATGCACATAGAGGAAAGACCAAAAGAAGACACTGGGAGAGGTTCATCTGTAACTTAAGAGGACGGATCAGAGGAAACAAATTAAAAAACCCATTTATCCTCCTCAATTCCAGAATGTGAAAAACTACATTTTTGTTATTTTAACCAGAAAGACAGTGATACTATACTGCAGCAGTTTTAGCAAAACAGCACAACTTATATCCTATAACATCCTACTGTTCCTTTTTCTTGCCTGGGCCCTTATGAAATCTTAAACTCTATAACTTTGTTTATTGAGGAGTTAATTTTACTTAGAATCATCATTCTTCCATAGAATGGTAAATGGCCTTCTCTTCAAATTAGTCTCAAAGCCATAGCATTCAAAGTACTTTTATGGAAAAATATTGTAATGAGTTGTTCTAATTTTAAATAGCTTGCATTCTAATTTGTTGCCATGCCAGATTTTGTTACTTTCTTCATGTAAGAATACAGTATTACAAATTCAAACTATATTTATAGACTGTGTAGCAGTGTTTTTTTTTAATTTCAGAATATGAGCTGAGTCACCAAAGCTAAAGACAATGAGTGTTGATTTTTTAAGATTGTGATTTGCCCCTAATTTTAATTTTTATATGCTTCTAATTGAAATTCATTAAACCCAGATACACATAGTGATTGATTTTTCTAGCCAAGCATACCTGGATAGATAGGTACACTGATGGTATATATACTTTCCTGAGAATTTATAGCACCTTAAGAGTCCCTGGGGCATTTTCTCAGTTTTTAATCAAGACCAAATGTAACCACCATCTCTGTATTGACCTGTAAGAACTATAGATTATTTATAGTGTGATAATGAATGTGATCACATAGTATAGACTTTGATTCCCACTTTTGCTTTTCTAAGTGTAGGTATGATTATTGTTTATGTAAACACTTTACAATGTATTTATCCCTTCAGTGCCGGTTAACTTTGGGCTATTTTGGCAGTAATAACACAATAATTCTGGTAATATTTCTGTAAAATATGAGTAATTTCTACTGGAGGTATGAGTCTAAGTAAAATCACTGTTTTTCAGCTTTTGGTAAACAAGTATGAAATGGTTCCCAAAATTGTTCACATTTGCAGACTTAGCAATAGTGCTGTGAGGGTTTCAGTTATTCTATGTTGCTATTTTGTATTATTCTCAGTAACTCTCAGTATCTACATTGTTCTTAGTGTCTTCTCCTTTTTGAGTATTCTGGTGGTCTCAATGATAAGCATTAAACTTTTTATTATTATATCACTGTGTGTTAGATAATTACAAAGTCATTTATGGCTGCTTTTCAGTCATACAATGTTGCAGCACCTATCCCTCCACCAGTGCCCATTTCCCACCATCAAGTCTCATTCTTTACTTGTATTGTGCATTTCTATAATTGCTAATTAAGTGGATTATTCTTAATTGGTCATTGGAAATTGGATATTAATTTTTAAATAGTACTTCCCAATATTTTTCGCAAATATTTTAATAAACTGTCTAAGTTCTTTTATTGCATGTAGAGTTTTCTCCTCCCCCATACCCTAAGCAAACATACATTTTGGATATGAATTTTGTGCAAATACTTAAGATTTAATATATTAACTTTTTGTTTTATTACAGAAATATTAGTTTATAATAATATGTATGTATTAGGCATATAATCTCCACAGCTCTTTAAAATATATGTTATTCTCCATTTTGAGAGGTACTGCATTTCAACTGTGTTGGTGTATTCTTTACTGGAGATTGGCTTAGTCTTTTGGGTGGATTTCTGACAAGTTGTGGAGTGTGGATGATGAAAATCGCTTGCCAACATGGTGTGGGGGTTCCTCTGGGTTCTTCTGAGGCTGTATTGGATGGCAGACTTGGGCCAGAAGTCGCTTTCTGCCCCCTGACCCTTCGTGGTCAGTAGAGTGCAGGGAATGCAACAGGGAGAGCTGATAGCTGTTTGCCTGGTGTATCTGTGCCTGTCCCCCACTCTCTCGGGGAGAGACCATGCTGGCCGGACTTGGAGTGGGAGTTTTGGGCCCTGCCCTTTCCTCTGCCTCCATGCCAGTTGCCCCCGGAAGAGAGAGACACACCCACGCCAGACTCAGCTAATTTGCAAACCCGGAAGAGATCCACACCCATCCACTTCAGACCCACAGCTGCACTCCTCGGGCCGACCCCATGTGGAAGCAACCCATGTAGCTGACCTCCCGGTAAGGGGCTTGGCCATCCCCTGGCTGAGTCCAACATTGCTCCAAGGGTTTGCTCTCATGAACAGGGGAGAGACCATGATGGCCGGACTTGGAGTGGAGTTTTGGGCCCTGCCCTTTCCTTCGCCTCCATGCCAGTTGCCCCAGAAGAGAGAAAGACCCACCCACGCCAGACCCACATGTCCCATGCTGCGCGGCCACAAGCGCTGCCACGATATTTTTATAGGATACTGAATTTTTTGCATAAGGTTCTTCCCAATTTCTTTCACATTTATACATAGTAAACAGTTATAGACATGTTTTAACTGATACCAGTAAGCCTGGCAAGAAGCCAGAGCAAACCACATATCATGCAGTTAGTCATTCTCAACATCCAGACTCCATAGTTCCTCAGAGCTCCATCCAAGAGAAAACCTGATTTTTCCCTTTAAGTTTCATCAGTAAATGCTTGAGATGAGAGCCTTCTACTGAGACTATACCACCTACATGGTAAAGCCTGGCAAGCTACCGTGTTTTATTTACTTTTATGCCAAAGACTAGTAACTATTATGGACCTCAATTCCATAACCTGAAGAATGGTTTCGGGCTCCTCCTGTCCCTGTAACAAGTAGATGCCCTTGGGTTGCACTTGCTTGTGACAGGACTAATGGAGAAGTTACTAGTGCCCATTCGAGCAAATCGATGAACAATGGGAAGACAGTGATATAGTGATACAGTGATCTGTTCCTGTGGTTAAAGCATTCCTGGACTTGAATACTTTCCCTCTGAAGGGTAGGTCTATGATGGGTGGGCCTCTGTAGGCTGGGTTTCTGACAAGCTGGGCTGGAGATTGGCTTCACTCATTCAACATGATAAATGACCTAAAACCTGAGCTGCGCAGGAGGAAAAAGAGCAGCATGGAATGCCTTCAAGAGCATAGAAGAAATAGCTAAAAGGAAAAGAACCTCTGGCTCCCTGCACATCTCTTAGACTCCACTGTTCTCCCTGCATTAACATATGCCTCAGAGACTTGGGCCCTATGAAAGCAGGATGAGAATGCTATTTGGGTCTCCCCAAAGAGGAATCATAAGAGCTATGCTTGGAATGCCATGCCTCACTCAAGCGAGAGAAGGAATACGGAGTTCTGACCTCCATTGATGATCCAGAGTCAGGCACGCTGTCTCGTTTGACAAGGCATAGAAAATCAAATGGGCTGGACATGTAATGCGATTTGGAGATGACCGCTGGACTAGAGCCATTACCAAATGGATCCCATAGGACGCCAAAAGATCACGTGGCCATCCACTGGCACGTGATAGGTATCTATCATCAGACACCATATGGTGCCAGGGATCAAATATTGGTTAACCACATGCAAGGCAAAGCTCCTTAACCTCTGTACTATCTTTCTGGGCCTAGCAGTTTCTGAGATCAGAAGCAAATGGAAATGTTTCTGGTGTCTGCTCCAGCAAATCAATGAATAATGGGATGTCAAGTCATCAAGTGGTCAAGTTATGTGTATTCTTTGCTTTCTTTCCCTCTGGGGAAGCTCCATGTTCCCTCTAGAATACCTCTATCCTTCTCCCTCTTCCCTCCTTGTATTTCTCCAAATAAAATATTTTACTTCACACAAAAGTTCTTTATACCATACCTACTGCTCACAGTCCTTTGTGTCTGCTCCACTCCTTCACCCTCTCAGCGCCTCCTGAGATTTTGGAGTATTCAGGGATTTGGTTTTCATTTACTTTTGTTGATTTCATTGTCTATATAGATCCCATATATGAATGAGATTAGTAATTTTTTTCCCTCAGTTACTTAATTTAGCATGGCCCTTTCCAAGCCCTCTTTGTTGTCAGAACAGCAAGGGATCATTTTTTTTCTTACATTTGTGGAGTATTCCACTGTTAGCTGTACCTGTTTTTGCTGAACTGTATCTTTTCATCTGTCACTGGGTCCTTGGGTTATTTTCTCATCTTAGATATTGTAAATAGCACTGTAATGAATACAGATGTGTATTTTTCTTTTTTAACATCACATTTTTCTGTCCTTCAGTGATATATAGTATTAGAATTTTGAGTATATCTATTACAAACTTATATGCTACACCTTATATATTCATTTTAAATAGAGCTTTTTTTTCTTCAGTTGGGGTAGGTGGGTCAGATTCAGTGGTACTCAGGTACTACTCCCTACTCTGTGCTCAGAGGTCACTCTTGATGTCATCAGACACCATATGGTGCCAGGGATCAAATTGTGGTTAACCACATGCAAGGCAAAGCTCCTTAACCTCTGTATTATCGCTCTGGGCCTAGCGGTTTCTGAAATCAGAATGTTCCTAAACTTTATATAGCCCAATCTCTTTTTCCTTTTTGATTAGATTATATTTTATGTTTACTTACTATATGATCATAAAAACTTCTTTTCTCATGAATTATTTTACTTTTCAGATTTATATCAGTGATTCATTTAGAATTACATTTTTGTGTACTATAAATATAATTCAAGATTAATTTTGTATTGAGTTTGCAATAACCCCAGAATCGTTTATTAAACAGATCTTGTCCATACTCAGAAGTGTCATCGTTAACAAAAAAATTGGGGCCAGAGTGATAGTCCAACGGGTAGGGTGTTTGCCTTTCATGCAGTCAACCAGGGTTCAATCTAATTTGGAACTGGCATCCCATATGGTGGATGTGGCTATCAAAGAGATTTGAATAGAAGTCCTGGATAATCTTCTCCATTGCCTTTCTGGAAGATGTGATAGATCCATCAGACATCGGAGAGCAGTCATCTTGGTCTTATAGTTGGCGAAGGACAGGCGGGCAGTGCCGAATGCTTTTCCCAACTTCAGCTGCCTCTTCTGTCTTTGAGGTCTTCTTTTATCGCTTCTCTGCACCGTTTAGCAAGCTTGGATGTTAGCATTTGGTCTCCTGAGGCTTCGCGCCTTGCCACGTAGGTGAATGAGCTCAAGAGTTTCTGAAGACAAGCGTGCATTTGTGTCTTTCTCTCTCAGCATTCTCCGCACAATCATGGAGGTGCTTGAATCAGTCGGTTGTATTCTTCATCGATGTCATCAATGATGGTATCTTCCCATGTTGCTGCAATGGTGCCAAAGCAGGACAGTTCTACTGTTCAAGAAGGGAGACATTCACGACATTGGCAACTATCGCCCCATCTGCCTGTTGTCTGTCATCTACAAGCTGTTTACACTGAGTCATCCTGAACAGGATTAGCAGAACACTAGATGAAGGAGAACCATGCAAGCAAGCAGGCTTCCGGAAAGGATTCCAGCACAATCGACCATATTCACACAGTAAACCAAGCTCATTGAGGTTTGTAGGAGTACAGGATGCCGCTCTGTCTCACGTTTATTGATTTACAGAAAGTCTTTGATTCTGTGAAGACTGAAGCAGTCATCAAAGCCCTAGCCAAACAGGGTGTTCAAACCCAATACATCAAGATCCTTCGTGAGCTGTATTACGGATTCACCACCAGGATCTCACCATTCTAAAAAAGAAGTGATCACTAATGTCAAAAGAGGGTTTGACAGGGTGATACCATTTCACCAAAACTCTTCAGCGCCACCCTCAAGAACATCATGCGACAATTAGAATGGGAAGGAATGGGAGTGAAGATAGATGGTCTGCAACTACACCACCCTCCACTTCGCTGATGACATCGTTCTAATAACACCAAACATTAGCCAAGTGGTACAAATGCTGGCTGACTTCAACCGAGAATGTGGAAAGATAGGTCTACAGCTGAATCTAAAGAAAACCATGTTTATGAAAAAATGAACTAGTTCCAGAGGCCCAATTCACTCTCAGTGGAACAGACATCTCTGAATGCAGCAGTTATGTGTACCTATATCGAGAAATCAACATGATGAACGACCTAAAACCTGAGCTGCACGGAGGAAGAGAGAGGGCATGGAATGCCTTCAAAGGCATCGAAGAAATCGCTAAAAGGACAAAGAACCTCCGGCTCTGGGCAACATCTCTTTGATTCCACCATTCTCCCCTGCATTAACATACGCCTCAGAGACCTGGGCCCTACAAAAGCAGGATGAGAATGTTATTCGGGTCTCCCAGAGAGGAATCAAAAAGAGCTATGCTTGTAATATCATGCCTCACTCAAGTGAGAGAAGGGAATCGGAGTTCTGACCTCTGTCGCTATTCCAGAATCAGGGATGCTGTCTCATTTGTCAAGGCATCGAAATTCAGATGGGCTGGACATGTAATGCGATTTGGAGACAACCGCTGGACTAGAGCCGTTACCGACTGGATCCCACAGGATGTCAAAAGATCACATGGCCACCCACCTACAAGATGGTCAGACTTCCTTGTCAAGGCCCTGAAGGATAGATTTGAGGCTCTTCATATTCCTGAATCAACCAGACCCCCATGGGGCTACATCGGCACATGATATGGAAAGTCCAATGGAAATGTTACTGGTGCCCACTTGATCAAATCGCTGAATAACGGGATTCAAGTGATCAAGTGATCAAGTGATCCCATATGGTCCCCTGAGCACCGCCAAGAATAATTCCTGAGTGCAGAGCCAGGAGTAACCCCTGAGCACTGCCAGGTGTGACCCAAAATGCAAATAAAAAATAATAAAAAATCATTTAATAATATGTGTTAAAGGGCTCCTGTCTATTGTGCTCATCTGTTTTCAATTTACCTTACTCTTTTTTGAATATAATAGTTTCATAACAGATATAAATGGTAGATATTATGAATATTTTATCTTTTTCTTCAAAATGTGCCTTAACTATTCTTGGCTACTTGATTTCCTGTATAAATCCTAAAATCAGCCTAAGTTGCAATGAAATATATTAAATAAACTTTAAAGTAGAATTTGCTTAATATATATTTCAAAATTAGTTAGATTTTAAAATCAACAAGTTAAAAACTCTTGTAACATTTTTACTGTACTTGAATTGAATCTCAAATTTAGTTTAGAGAATATTATTTCTTTTTATAATAATGACTGCTATTCAATGTGAGTTCTTCCCTGTTTCCCACTTTTGTAGTAGTAAGACTTTATGATTTATTTTGTCAAATTCAATTGTTTTAAACTGAATATCAAGTATCTTTCAGAATTCTTGAGATATAGTTATATAAAAAAAGAGATTTTTTAATTTAATTTTTCAAAAATACAGCTTTCAATGTATTTTTAATTATAAAATAAAAGTTGTTTGGTTTATTTTAAAGAAGTACAGTTTTAAATGTCTTCTCTAAAAAGGATGGGGTATTTGGGGCAACACCCAGCAGTACTCAGGGCCTAATCCCAACTCTGTTTAGATTCTTTCCTGGCTGTGCTCAGGGACCATATGTTGCTGGGGATCAAATTTGGTTGACTGCCTGCAAGGAAGTGCCATATCTTCTGTACCCATCTCTCAACCCTCATGCTTTTTTTTAAAATATTTCTTTTTAAATATCCCACCCCATAGAATTCTTATTTGGTTTCTTCTCATAATCTAATTTCTGTCTTTTCAAATTAGTAAGAATGCTAGTGTTTATTGGTGTTCCTATCACTGGCTTGTAATCTAGAATATGCCATAATTGTAAAAGCCATAATTAGTAAAGCAGAGCATCTATAGAATTTGCCTGTTTTCTTGCTCTCAGGAGTACGACTTAGTTCTGCCCTATTGTCTAGTATATGAAAGGAGTTTTTCTTATGTGTTTTTTAATGGATATGCTTTGATTTACAATACTGTCAATGATAATTTATTGCATACATTGTTCCAAAACCACAATCATCACCCAGTGTCTGCTTTCCTCTGCAAATATATCAACAGTCCGCCAATTCAGCTCTTCACCTATCCCCAACTCAGTAATCTGTGGACCAACTTTCCTGTTCTGTTGCTCTGAGCCTTTTGAATTTATCTCAAGAACAGTGAAGTTTTGATTTATCATAGCTTTTTGAGTATAATTCAAAGTTAGAATATGCAATATCTAAGCATCCTTTTTAATTTCAGTTAGATTATTTTGGCTGTTTGGGGGTGTGTTTTGAATGGTTTTAAGTGGTCTCTTCAAATTTAATTTAGCTTTGTTTCAAGTCCCTGAAGAACATACATGGGAGTTTAATAGGAATTTCATTGAATCTGTACAAATGATTTGGTACAAATGTCATTTCCAAAAATTATATTTCTGGCCTGTCTGGCCTCAGTTATTCTCACCTGGTGGGTGCGGCTGGCCAGGCGGGCGCCGGGGGGGGCCAAGGGTAGAGCCCCAGGTCTTGGCAGAAGGTGGAACTACAGCCCCCAACAGTCCGAGCAGAGCGGGAAGTAAACTGACATTTTGAACTCTCACAACGGCCTGCCTCCGCCTCAGATATTCTCCCTGGGGTGTGCGAGCTGACCGGGTGGCACTTTGTCCCCACGCAAAAAACTAGGGAAATTTAACACCAAGGGAAGGTAATACCCTCAAGAAAAAAAGAAACAGTACACTAGAGGGAATCTATCCTGATCCCTGCAACACCCTGGGGAAACAACGCAGATCCCCAGCTCGAAGAACAGATGAAGGAATCGACCCTGAAGACTCAAAAAAAGAATACAGATTTCAAGATCTCTCTGACAATGAAAGTAGGGGAAGAAATTTTAGGATGTTTAGAGGAGCTCAATGAAAAAAATGGAGCAGATGTCAATAACATACAGGAGGAACATAAACGGAAGCAGTTAAAAGGATGATCAATAAATTAGGGGAGGAAATGAGAGCAGACATGAGAACCATGCAAATAGAAATATCATCACTTAACAACTCAGTAGATGAACTGAAAAACAAAATAGGGGCACACAACAGTAGAATGACAGCAGCAGAAGAGAGAATCAGTGAGACGGAAGATGAGCTGCAGAGCAGTCGAGAATACATAAGTAGAAAAAGAGGGAAAATGGATCAGCAACGGAACAGAGAAGAAATGGGAATGAAGCCAGGAGGGAACAACATAAGAATCATCAGCATCCCAGAGGGACAGGAAAGTAACCCCAAGGAAATTAAAACAGTTAAACACATCCTGGCTGAAAGTTCCCTGAGTTAAAGGATAAAGGCATCCAGATCCAAGAAGCCCGAGCAGGCGTACCAGCAAGAAGAGCCCCCAATAGAAAGACCCCAAGACACATCCTATTCAAAGTAATGGATGCCATAGACAGAGACACAATTCTTCAGGAAGCTAGATCAAAGAAGGAAATTGTATACAAAGGGAGCATCCATTCGACTTTCAGCAGACTCTCAGAAGACAACCTCCAAGCCTGAAGGCAGTGGTGGGATATAGTAAAAAAAACTTAATGAAATGAATGCCTCCAGCAAGAATTATTTATCCAGTAAAACTCTCACTCAGATTTGAAGGACAGATATACAACTTTTGGATAAACAACAGCTTAGGAACTTTGTAAAATCAAAACCAACCTTAAAAGAAGGACTGAAAATCTACTATAAGACGAGACATCAACCAAAAGAAAAACCAAGCTATACAGAAAGATGGCACAAAATCCCTTGACAATAATCTCTCTCAATGTCAATGGTCTAAATGCCCCAGTTAAGAGACACAGAGTGGCAAAATGGATCCCAAAAAAATTTAATCAAAAATTCTCCTTGCTTCCTTGAAGAAACACACCTGAACAATCGAGCAAAGACAGGCCCAAAATAAAAGGCTGGAAAACAATCCTTCACTAAACAAACCATCCAAAAAGCTGGGGTGGCCATACTGGTATCCGACAACATAGACTTCAGGTAGAGAAGGTCCAGAAGGGACAATGAAGGTCCCTTTTTAATAGTCAAGGGATGCATATATCAGGAAGAAAACGCGCTATTAAACATATATGCACTTAACGAGGGGCCAGCAAAATACCTAAAACAACTACTAATAGACTTCAAAGAAGACATTGACAGCAACACAATTGAAGTTGGAACTTCACCACTTTTCTCATCAAACCTGGATAGATCAACAAGATTGAAACTTACCAAAGAAATGCTAGCCCAAAAAGAAGATATGGAAGAAAGAAGCAGTGGAGTAGACTTATACAGGGCATTTCATCCCCCAGAAAGCTGAATACACTTCTTTCTCCAGTGTATATGGAACGCACTCAAGATAAATCACATGCTGAGCCATATATCATACCCCATAAAGTCCAGAGAAGATAGGAAATTGTCCCAACTATATTTTCGGACCATGGTGCACTTTGTAAATAGAAGTTAAGGTGTACACAAAAACCTAGAGACCAATCCAAGTACCTGGAAACTAAACATATCACTACTGAATAACCACAAGTCATAAAAGAAATCAAAGAGGAAATCCAAAGATTCCTGGAAACAAATGAGACTGAGGCCACGAATTACCAGGGCTAGTAGGATACAGCAAAAACATTGACCAGAGGCCAAGTTCGCCGCTCTTCAAGCATTCGTCAAGAAAGAAGAAAAGGCCATCACCAACAGTCTCACTTAACAACTTAAGATCTTGAGGGTGATCAACAAAAGGAGCCCCAGCTAGAAGCAGAAAGAAAGAAATAATAAAACCCAGAGCAGAAATCAGTAGATGGAAGAGTCAAAAAAACTAATCCAGAAGATCAACGAAGTCAAAAGCTGGTTCTTTGAAAAAATAAATAAGATTGACAAAAACACTTGCAGAGACTTGTAAAGAAAAGGAAGCAAAGAGAGACCAAATAAATGGAATCAGAATATGAAAGGAGGGGCACATCACAGCGAGGAGACCACAGCAGTCCAAAAGATCATCAGGAGATTACTAAGAGCCTACATGCCACGCAGAGCAGAGGGAAACTAGAAGAAATGGACACATTCTGAGTCCTATAGCCTCCCAAGTCTGCAGCTTAATTGGGCCATTTGGAATACCTCAACAAACCTATCTCCATTGAGGATGTAGAATCGGTAAGTGTCCAAAAAGTCTCCCCAAACACAAAAGCCCCGGTCCAGATGGTTCACCGAGTGAATTTTTACCACAGGGCCTTTAGATAGGACCTACTCCCAATTCTTTTTCAAGCTCTGCCAGCAAGATTGTCGAAGCAGAAACACTCCCACCGAGTTTTGTGAGGGCACCTTATCTCCCCAGATACCCTAAACGGACCTAGAGATGTCACAAAAAGGAAAATACAGACCAATCTCCTGATGAATACAGGTTCTTAGATCTTCCCAACAAAATACGGGAAACTTATAGCCAATCCAAGGGGTCATCAAAAGATTATACACACATGACCAGGAATGGGGATTCAGCCCGGGCATGCAAGTATAGTTCAGCTTATGTAAGTCAAACAGCTTATAATACACATACAAAAAAAAGAAAAATAAAAACCATATGATCATATCAATATATGCAGAGAAGGCATTTGAACGAGAGATTCACCACTTACCGTTCATGTGATAGCTCTCCACCAAATGGGGATCAAAGGCACTTCCTCAAGATAATCCAGAAGGCCACTACTACAAGCCCGCGGCACGCATCATACGACAATGGGGAAAAACTGAAAGCCTTGCCTTATGATCCAGGGACAAGACCAGGCCCGGCTCACCACTTCTATTCAATATAGTACTGGAAGTACGCACTTAATAATCAGAGAAGAAAAAAACATTAAGTGGGGCATCCAGATGGGAAGGGAAGGAAGCCAAGTTATCACTATTTGCAGATGACATGATATTATACCCGGAAAACCCGAAACTCTCTACCCAGAGGCTCCTAGAAATAATATGTTCCTAAAGAGTAAATTGGCAGAGAAAAAAAACTATACCCAAAATTCAGTGACGCCTTTCCTATATGCAAACAACAAAGTAGAAAAAAGGGACATTCAAGAAACTATCCCAGTTCAGAATTGTGTTGCGAGAAAATCATATACCTAGGGAATGTGTTTGACAAAGAATGTAAAAAGGATTCTACAAACAAAATTACAAAACATTACTTCATGAAATAAAAAACGAAGACCTGAGGGAAATGGAGACACATTTCCCTGTCTAAGGATTGGAAGGATTAACATTATCAAAATGGTAGCTTTCCCCAAGAGCTTTATACAGATTCAATGCAGTCCCTATAAAAAGATACCCATGATGTTCTTCAAAAGAGAAATTGAACAAAACACTCCTGAAATTTGTGTGGAATAATAAACCCCCACGAGAATGGCTAAAGCAATCCCTTAGGCAAGAAAATGATGGGAGGTATCACTTCACCAAAACCTAAAGCTCTACTACAGAGCAGTTACATAATAAGACAGTGTGGTATTAGTATAGAGACAGACCTTGGTAGCCTATGGAATAGAACTGAGTATCCTGAAACACACTCTCAAATTATCTACAACCACTTAATCTTGATAAAGGAGCCAAAATATTAAGTGGAGCAAAGAAAGCTTCTTCAACAAATGGTGCTGGTTAAACTGGGCAGCTCACGTGTAAAAATGAACTTGGAGACCCCTCCTTCTAGCATATGCACAAAAGTCAGATCAAAATGATTATAGATCTCAACATCAGAATGAATCCCTAAGGTACATTGGAAGAAAACACAGGAGGCACCGCTTCGACATCAAAACTAAAAGTATCTTTAAAGATGATGACACCACTGACTAAGCAAAGGCAGAGCTAAGATAAACAAAAATAGGTTATATAAAATTGAAAAGCTTCTGCACCTCCCAAAAAATGGTGAAACCAAGATACAGAGACAATCCACCGAGGTGGGGAGAAGGATATTCACTCCAATACCCTCCGACAGGGGGTTAGTGTCCTAGGATATATCAGGCACTGGTAGCCCTTCACGAGAAAAAAAAACTCCAACCCCTATCAAAAAATGGGGAGGAAGAAATGAACAGAAGCTTCAAAGAAGGAAATTTGATTAGCCAAAAGGCATATGAAAAAGTGCTCTCTTCGCATCTTTAATCATCAGGGTGATGCAAGTCAAAGCAAC
>JAJIBD010029579.1:0-30176 GCA_021461705.1 Cryptotis parvus
CCAAGAGCTGGTTTTGAAAAAATAAACAAGATTGACAAACCATTGGCAAGACTTGTAAGGAGACAGGGAAAGAGAGAACCCAAATAAACAGAATCAGAAATAAAAAGGGTGACATCACAACAGAAACCACAGAAATCAAAAGATCATCAGAGATTACTTTGGAGAGCCTGTATGCCGTGAAACATGAGAATCTAGAAGAAATGGATCAATTCCTGAAGTCCTATAACCTCCCACGGCTGAAACAAGAAGACCTCCAATACCTGAATAAGCCTATCACCATCGAGGAAATAGAAACAGTAATTAAAAGACTTCCCAAACACAAAAAGCCCAGGTCCAGACAGATTCCCTAGTGGAACTCTACCAAACCTTTAGGAGGACCTACTGCCAGTCCTGTTCAAGCTCTTCCAGGAAATAGAAGAAACAGAAACACTCCCAAACAGCTTCCACGAGGCACATATCACCCTGATACCCAAAGCAGGGAGAGACAACACAAAGAAAGAAAACTACAGACCAATATCCCTGATGAACACGGATGCTAAGATCTTCAACAAAATACTAGCCAACAGAATCCAAAGACTCATCAAGAAGATTATACATCATGACCAAGTAGGATTCATCCCGGGTATGCAAGGATGGTTCAACATTACGCAAGTCAATCAACATAATACATCATATCAATAAGAGAAAAAAAAAAAACCATATGATCCTATCAATAGACGCAGAGAAAGCATTTGACAAGATCCAGCACCCGTTCATGATTAAAACCCTCCAGAAAATGGGAATTGAAGGGACTTTCCTCAAGATAGTTACAGCCATCTACCAAAAGCCCACAGCGAGCATCATTCTCAATGGGGGAAAAGTTGAAAGCCTTCCCCCTGAGATCAGGGACAAGACAAGGTTGCCCACTCTCACCTCTTTTATTCAATATAGTACTGGAAGTACTTGCCATAGCAATCAGAGAAGAAAAGGACATCAAAGGCATCCAGATAGGCAAGGAAGAAGTCAAGCTATCATTATTTGCAGATGACATGATATTATACCTAGAGAACCCTAAACTCTCTACCAAAAAACTCCTAGAAACAATAGACACATATAGTAGAGTGGCAGGATACAAAATCAACACCCAAAAGTCGGTGGCTTTCCTATATACAAATAACGAAAGAGAAGAAAGGGATATTAAGGAAACAATTCCATTCACAATTGTGCCACAGAAAATCAAATACCTAGGAATCAACTTACCCAAGTGTGTAAAGGACCTGTATAAAGAAAACTACAAGACACTGCTCCAAGAGATAAAAGAGGACACAAGGAAATGGAAACATATTCCCTGCTCATGGATGGGGGAGAATCAACATTGTCAAAATGGTAATACTCCTAGAGCTCTGTACAGATTCAATGCAATCCCTATAAGGATACCCATGACATTCTTCAAAGAAATTGACCAAACAATCCTGAAATTTGTATGGAGCGATAAACCCCCCAAGGATAGCTAAAGCAATCCTCGGGGGAAAAAGAAGATGGGAGGCATCACCTTACCCAACTTCAAACTGTACTACAAGGCAGTAGTAATTAAAACAGCATGGTATTGGAATAAAAACAGACCCGTGGACCTATGGAATAGAATTGAGTATCCTGACACCCAACCTCAAACACATGATCATTTAATCTTTGATAAAGGTGCAACGAGTCTAAAATGGAGTAAGGAAAGCCTCTTCAATAAGTGGTGTTGGGAAAACTGGGCAGCGACATGTAAAAAGAATGAATTTGGACCTGTGTCTAACACCATGCACAAAAAATCAGATCAAAATGGATTAAAGATCTCAATATCAGACTTGAATCCATAAAGTACATTGAAGAAAATATAGGAAAAACCCTCCATGACATTGAAGCTAAAGGCATCTTCAAAGATGAAACATCACTAACAAAGCAACTAGAAGAAAAGATAAACATATGGGACTACATGGAAACTAAAAAAGCTTCTGCACCTCAAAAGAAACAGTGACTAAGATACAAAAAGCAGTCCACAGAATGGGAAAGAATATTCACCCAATACCCATCTGATAAGGGGTTAATATCCAGGATATATCAGGCACTGGTAGAACTTTACAAGAAGAAAACAAACAACCCCATCAAAAAATGGGGAGAAGAAATGAACAGAAACTTCAGCAAGGGAAGAAATTCGAATGGCCAAAAAACATATGAAAAAATGCTCATCATCACTAATCATCAGAGAGATGCAAATCAAAACAACAATGAGATACCACTTTACACCACAGAGACTGGCACATATTCAAAAGAACAAGAACAACAAGTGCTGGCGTGGGTGTGGGGAAAAGGGGACACTCATCCATTGTTGGTGGGAATGCCGGCTGGTACAGCCTTTCTGGAAAACAATATGGACTTTCCTCCAAAGACTAGAAATTGAACTCCCATTTGACCCAGCCATACCACTCCTGGGAATCTACTCTGGGAAGCCAAAAAATACGCAGCGGAAACACCATCCCTACTTTTATGTTCATAGCAGCATTATTCACAATAGCCAGAATCTGGAAGCAACCAGAGTGCCCGAAAATCGATGACTGGATAAAAAAGCTTTGGTACATCTACACAATGGAATACTATGCAGCTGTTAGGAAAAATGAAGTTATAAAATTTGCCTACAAATGGATGGACATGGAGAAGATTATGTTGGAGCGAAATTAGCCAGAAGGAGAGAGACAGATACAGAATGACTGCATTTATCTGCATAACATAAATATATAGGTACATATTATGATACCAATATCCAAGGTCAAGTGAAACATATATCAGGAGGTCCTGTCAAAGGTGGAAATTATCACAAACGTGTGGGATTCAGAGGCTAGGTAAGACAGAAATGGAACAGTGTGCTAACAATTGTTGAGGGTACTAATGCCAACCTAGAACTGAGCATTAAATAGAGGCAAAAAGATACACATGACAACCCTTTAATGTATGTTCTGTAATCCATAGTCTGGGAGGGGAAGGAAAAGAGAAAGAGAGAGAAATGGAAAGAAATCAAGAACCTGCCATGGAGCAGGGCTGGGGGGGGGGAGGGAACCGGGGACGTTGGTGGTGGGAGATGGGCACTGGTGGCGGGATGGGTGCTGCAACACTGTTTGACCAAAACCCAAATATGAACTTTTTAATTGTATATCTTTGTAATTTTAAAAATAAAAAATATTAAAAAAAAAAAAAAAGAGGCCGATAAGCATGAAAATATATTGCAACACTATTAAATCATCATGGGAATGTAAATTAAAACCACAATGAGTTCCTACCTCAGACCAGCTCGGATTGCCTACAAATTTTTAAAAAAGCAACAAAGTAGTGAACAAATATTCTTAATAATCTGGAGACACTAAAAGTTTCACCGAATTACCGGAATGTTAAAATTGTGTGGAAATACTTTGGAGTCTTCTCCCAAAAAGGTAAACAGATGTATTATATAACCCATATTGCTCGAAAAATTTAAACTGCAGCACAAATAATTATTTGTGTACAAGTATTCCTTACATCAGTAAAAGTGGAAGAAACCGAATGACTGTCAAGAAATGAATTAAACTATTCAGTGGAATATTACTCGTCTTGAAAAGAAAGAGGAATTCTAACACATGTCTTTAACTTTGAAAACATTATGCTAAGTGAAAAGAAACCAGGCATGAACGGAAAATACTATTCAATTCCTCGTGTGTCCAGTGAGTAATTAGAGCAGTGAAGTGCATGAAGTCAGGAAGCAGGAAAAAAGTTACCAGAGACTGTGAAGAGCAAGAACAGGAGTATTGTTTACAGATTCTGTTTGGGAAGATAAAACATATTCGTATTGTGGTGGCAGCTGCTTCAATGTGAGTTGTGATTCACAGTCCACAAATTCACACTGACATGTCTGGTTCTCCCGTTCCTGTGTTTATTCTAAGTCTACGATATCCAGGTATGAACTAGAGCGTTTCCAGAGAGGGAGCCAACACTGCATGCAAAGGCCACACAAGGAGTTATTCGAAGCACAGGTCAAATAACTCCATCACAAGTTTTAAGGTACAATAACTACATAGGGTTAGGAGGCATAGAAATGACACCTTTTTTTTTCTTAAAGGGAAATAATGTCCTATTTTTCCTTTAAGATTCTATCTGATGGGCTTCTTTTGAGAGAAATACTATTATGTAGCTAAAAAGCAATGCATGCTGGTCAAACACTGGAACATATTGGGTACTGTTTCATCACACATGGTGTGATGTGGAGAAATATCCTTGGACAATAAAAATAAAACCTTTAGATCAAAAGTCCTAAGACTATTTCCAACGTATATACTCCATTTCCAAATGCACTTTAGGGCAGAAAGGGAGGGGGAAACACACACACACTTAAACCCCACAAGCACAAATAAACAAACTTTAATAGATATTATTTTGCATTTATATAGCGCCTTCTTCAAGAACCCTAGATGCTTTTACAGTCATTATATCTAATTAATCCCCAACAACCCTGCTGAGGTAGGTATTACTCCCATTTACAAGATAGGGAGGCTGAAGCACAGAGAGGTTAAGTGACTTGCCCAAGGTCACACAGTTAAAATTCAGTAAAAGCCAGGAAGTGAGCGCCTTGGTCTCCCAGCTCAATACCTCCTGAGGCTCTTTAATGGAAAGTATCTTTAAGGAAAGTATCAAGAGTAGTACGTTAAAGAAAATGAGGTTTTCCCATTGCCACCAAGGAATGAAAAACCCTACACTGACGGTTAGCGGCAGCAAGACCCATATATTACACGCTCCTTGATCCATGCTCCAAGTCCCATGGCGCCTGTCTTGAGTGAACTGGTAAAATTCCAAGACAGAAGCCCTGTTGACTTTGAAGTGAGACTTAATTTAGCATATTCACTTTTAATCACAATAATTTATAGAAACTTTTATTCCAATATACAAAATATGTGACAGCCGCCCCCACATACATACACAGAGAGCAATCGGTTGGCAAGTGCTGCCAAGACCAACCCCTCCTGTCCCGGACCGTCCAACACACACCCTCACACTCTGCTTGAACGGGGAACTTCTCTTACAGACTCCGCACTTTCCCTGCACCGTGGCCCTGGACGCTCCTAAAGTTTCGCTGAATTCCTGATGTCCAACTTCCAACACTCACTTGGCTCCAGCTGCTCTGCGAGCAGAAAGTTAAGTGGAGGGGAGAACCTCAGCACAGTGTGTCCCACCCCAACTCGACAAATCACACCTCCTCAACAGGCTTAGAGGTGGTAGTGTGTGACTGCCGTGGGACTCAGTAAAAAACGCTAAAGAATTTGCTTTCATGTGAAATTTCACCTTGGCATTTACTCTATTTTCTTAAATGTGAAATGTAAAAAACAAACACAACATAGTATTTCCAATACTGTACCTTTATGCAAATGACTTCATCTATCTTTCTTACACATGCTGTGGTCTCACGTGTGTAAAACTTGATTCAGCTTCATTTATTCTTCTCTATACCAAAAGCTACATGAACTGCAAGCTTTAAATTCCGGACAATTTGGCACACCCTCTAAATGAAAAGCTATCCACTGTCATGACCTCCGCACATTCTTCACTGTGATTCTCTGTGCAATGTTGGCAGGCTAGTAATTTACACAAAATTTCAGGCAGGGTAAGGCTTTAGAAACTATATCTTAGGAAGCAATTTGTCAAAATACATAATTTCTTTCCAGCACACCTGTTTAAACAGTCCAATTAGTTAAGTGACCCTGTTAAATATCTGTTCAAGGAACGAATAGGTGAAGTCATTTCCTGAGCTAAAAGATACAGATAATACACATTAATAATAGCAGCAGACAAAACATTCTTTTTTGTTTGTTTTTCATATTCAACAGTATTAGTAAAATAAGTTTATAAAATTACAGCAATTAAAAAAAAAGATTACTGCCTAAAAAAGATTTGATAAAGAACATCCATGGACTGATTGCTATTTTGAATATATATTCAATTATTTTCTGCAAGTTACATTCGGCCACTGTCAGACAACTTACTGATTCATGGAAAAGTGTCAACTGCAATGGTTTACATACATTTTACATTACATACATCACTTAGTAAAACTCCCAACAGAACAAAGTCTAACAAACACAAAGTTTAATTTCTGAACAATCTACCAGTAAGATTCAAGTTGGGGCAGGGAGGAGGGGGAGGACCTTTGTGTCTTCCTGGTTCACTTCATTAAAATTTCATCTTTCAGGGTGTTTCAGCCAGCCATCCCAGCTGTGGGGCTACGGTGAATGATCTCTTCTTTCCATATTACTGGAAATAACATAACTGCATATGGATTTCCTCAAGCATGGCCTAAACTTGAAAGATTAACTTTACTAGTTCTAAAGATTGGTATGCTACCACTGCAGCCAGAATTTCTTTATCATTCTGTCAACTAAAGGTAATTTTTGACAGTTTTTTGTTTTACTAAAATTAAAGTCTAATAAAATAACTGAGCTATAAACTATAATAAATGGACAAGTATTTAGCCAGAAATATCAGTTCCTCCTGAACAAGAACATTTACCTCCTCTCATCGCAATTTTTCTTTAGGTATCTTACTGATTTAAAATAGAGTTTAAAATTCACCATAAAAAAATAGAAACACACAAAAGGACTAATTAAATTGACAAAAAAACTAATAAAAATATGCTCAAATTTACTGACAGAATCATGGGCACTTCATACAATACTTAGACTCTACCAGTTTTAAGTAAAATAAATAAGAAAAATTATAATTACAAAGCCAGTCTTTCCCTTGGGGGAAACAAAAGCCACTTTTGACCAATTGTTCCCTACATATACATATACTGTATATTATTATAAGCTTCTTCAGAGAAGCAAAACATATTTGTCTTCCTGACACTGGATTCTAGTATGTCAGTTTTTTTTTGTTTGTTTTGTTTTTAACATCAGGAAGGCAACTGCAAGTGTTGGGCCCAAAAGTATTTCTGGTTCACGCTTGAGAAGACCATTCAATTCTGCTATACACACTCAACACAGGCAAATCTATACCGTGTGCTCAATATTTTTTCCTTATAACCGACACAACTTAGCACGGATTCCTATTCTTCCCTACTGCACCCCAAGGAGTTCTGATCATTATTGGTGCAATTAGTAAAGAGAAAATGCACGTCAAGGACGGAAGGCTGTTGTAACTAGGGAGCTAGCATCTCTGAGCTCACTTCCTTGTTGCATGGGACTGCACAGACAGCATGGTACCTGAGCAAAGAAATCAACTGCCAGGATAGGAAGAGCTTGTTTCTCAGTCTTTGCTTTATTGTGTGCAAAGTGTGCTACTGCCCCCTGAGCTTCCTGCATTTCTCTTTTCTTTAAAAAAAAAAAAAAAAAGAAAAAGAAAGAAAATCAGTGCTTGATCCTTTCCCAAATAACCAGAGAGGAAATGAGGCAGAAAGTATCTCTTCATCACGGCTCCCCTCAGTCCCGGGACTGATAGAAAAGGATGTAACCAGACTCAGAGTTCTTTGAGATATCTGATGTCAACCGTAGAATTCTTCAATCGCTTGTGCATCTATTTTCTGGGAGACAAAAAAAAAAAGTGAGTACATAAATGTGCTCTTTGGAACCGCTTAAAAACAGCTCTGAACAATGAGAATGGGTTAAACTAAAGTGATCAACACTACCAAGCATTCACGACTACGTGGAACAACTAGAACGCTCATACACATGGGGGTGGGGCGGTGTACACACTGGAGCAGGCTCTCTGTGAAAACAATGTACCTCCTAAAGCTCAACATACAATCACCCTTGGGTTCAACAACTCTAATCCCAGGAGAGGTTGAACTATATGAAATCACAAATTGTCAACCATTTGAGAAGGCCTGAAACAGCAATTTCTTTTCGGTCCAGCCTAGTTGACACTAACCCAGAATAATGAGTGCATGAGCCCATCAAAAGACTTTTCAGAAATATATGCAGACTCGCCCTTCAGAGCAGGAATGCTTGAGCCTAAGACACAGGTATATGCAGACCATGGAAAATTATACAGCAATAAAAAAGACACTCAGAGAGATCATAAATGGAAAAAAACCATACACAAAAACAAGTTAGACTGGATAATTAATTTACATTTAAACACAGGCACAATGAATCCTATGACAAAAATCTAAACTGATGTTTGAGGAATGGTGGGCAGAGGGGAGGAGAGCTGAGCATGATGAGTGGAGAAGAGCTGAGTGGAAGAGAGCTGAGGGGGCTGAGGGGAGGAGAGCTGAGGGCACTGAGGGGGAGGAGAGCTGAGGACACTGAGGGGAGGAGAGCTGAGGGCACTGAGGGGAGGAGAGCTGAGGGCACTGAGGGGGAGAAGAGCTGTGGGCACTTGAGGGGAGGAGAGCTGAGGGGCACTGAGGGGAGGAGAGCTGAGGGCAACTGAGGGGGAGAAGAGCTGAAGGCACTGAGGGAGGAGAGCTGAGGGCACTGAGGGTGCTGAGGGGAGGAGAGCTGAGGACACTGAGGAGAGAGGAGAGTTGAGGGCACTGAGGGGGAGAGCTGAGGGGGCTGAGGGGAGGAGAGATGAGGGGCACTGAGAGGAGGAGGAGAGCTGAGGGCACTGAGGGGGCTGAGGGGAGGAGAGCTGAGGGCGCTGAGAGGAGGAGAGCTGAGGGCGCTGAGGGGGCTGAGGGGAGGAGAGCTGAGGGCACTGAGGAGGAGAGATGAGGGCGCTGAGGGGGCTGAGGGGAGGAGAGCTGAGGACACTGAGGGGGGGGAGAGCTGAGGGTGCTGAGGGGCACTGAGGGGAGGAGAGCTGAGGGTGCTGAGAGGAGGAGAGCTGAGGGTTCTGAGGGGGAGGAGAGCTGAGGACACTGAGGGTGCTGAGGGGGAGAGCTGAGGGCGCTGAGGGAGGAGAGCTGAGGGTTCTGAGGGGAGGAGAATGGTGCTAAGGATGGGGACTATGGAAACTAGGGAGTGTAGATTCTTGGTTTGGTGTGACATGCAAGAAGTGTGCGCACACTCAGACATTCGTATGTATGCGCAAGCAGATGTTAAAGGTATGACTGTTACCAGGATTTATAGTATCTTACTGCATGTTGTAGCACAATAAAACATTTTTTAAAATATATTTCATTATACCACCATGAGACAAACAATTACAAAAATGTTCATGTTTGGATTTTGGCCATACAGTGTTCCAGCACCCATCCCTCCACCAGTGCCCATTTCCCACCACCAATGTCCCCAATTCCCTCTCCTCTCCCTAGACTGCCTCTATGGCAGGTTCTTTATCTCTTTTCTCTCTTTCTCTCTCTCTCTTTCTCTCTTCCTTCTCTTACATATTGTGGATTGTAATACATATACTTAGAGGTTATCATGTGTACCTTTTGCCTGTATTTAATGCTAAGTTCTATGTGCAATAAAACGTTTTCAATAATGTATTTTTGAAACTAGCTATAGCCTTGAGAGCTTTCCCATGTTCTGTTCTAGATGACCATTCAAGACTTATGATCAGACAGTGGGAGCAAGGACTCCCGGAATCAGAGTGCAGGACACCGGGCCAAGCGTGTATGTGATTTGGAAGGGGGAGAACACGTGAAGACGGAGATTCACACACAACTGTAAAGGAAACACGGAATGAGGAAACCACTTACCTCTACAATGTCGTCATCGAACAACAACCAAAAGTCATGACTCTTAACTATTGCAATATAATGGCCTCGGTTTGGACCACTAAAATAAAGCAAAAAGGAAAAGTTAATTTTAGTAAATTTTTATTAATATTACATCTCTAAACCCAAAATTTAATGCTTTATAAAAGGTTTAAATAGATCTAATAATCCTATTTTTTAGTATATGTACTGCCAAAGCGAGCACAGATCAAATAATCCTAACCTATTCTCCATTCTGCATTGATTTGTACTTCATTTAATTAAAAACAATTTTAAAATACTAAAATTTATCAGTAGTTTCTTAAAGGTATATTACCAAAACATTATATTTGTGAGAATTTAAACATTATTATGCTTTAAATGATTTTCATGTTTGCCTATATGAAAGATTTAAATGAAATTTTTAGCATTATGGGGAGAAGAAAAGGTATCTCAGCCAGAATAGGCATGCTTGCAGAACACACAAAACAAAGTATGCAGAATGATCTCAAAGTGCTCCTTGAAAGGGCAAAGATACTAAATTCATGGCTCTGAAATCAAGAACAAATTTTACACATTTTTTTTAAAAAAATTACATTTCCCCCAATGATTAGCATTATTAGTGCTCACTTTAATCACCTAAATAGCAATATTATAGTAACTATTGTATCTTCATCTAATTTTAAGCAAATCTGGAATACAGAATATAAGTAGTTATAATAATAGGAAAGGGAGATCTCTTCTATAATGACTGCTTTAAAAGGACATGGCACTCATCATCACTAATCATCAGAGAGATGCAAATCAAAACAACAATGAGATACCACTTTACACCACAGAGACTGGCACATATTCAAAAGAGCAAGAACAACAAGTGCTGGCGTGGATGTGGGGAAAAGGGGACACTCATCCATTGTTGGTGGGAATGCCGGCTGGTACAGCCTTTCTGGAAAACAATATGGACTTTCCTCCAAAGACTAGAAATTGAACTCCCATTTGACCCAGCCATACCACTCCTGGGAATCTACTCTGGGAAACCAAAAATACGCAGGCGGAAACACCATCCCTACTTTTATGTTCATAGCAGCATTATTCACAATAGCCAGAATCTGGAAGCAACCAGAGTGCCCGAAAATCGATGACTGGATAAAGAAGCTTTGGTACATCTACACAATGGAATACTATGCAGCTGTTAGGAAAAATGAAGTTATAAAATTTGCCTATAAATGGATGGACATGGAGAAGATTATGTTGAGTGAAATTAGCCAGAAGGAGAGAGACAGATACAGAATGACTGCATTTATTTGCATGGCATAAATATATATGTACATATTATGATACCAATATCCAAGGTCAAGTGAAACATATATCAGGAGGTCTTGTCAAAGGTGGAGATTATCACAAACGTGTGGGAGTCAGAGTTTAGGTAAGACAGAAAATGGAACAGGGGGCTAACAATAGTCGAGGGTACTAATGCCAACCTAGAACTGAGCATTAAATAGAGGCAAAGGATACACATGACAACCCTTTTAATGTATGTTCTGTAATCCATAGTCTGGAAGGGAAGGAAAAGAAGAAAGAGAGAGAAAGGGAAAGAAATAAAAGAACCCTGCCATGGAGCAGGGCTGGGGAAGGGGAGGGAACCGGGGATGTTGGTGGTGGGAGATGGGCACTGGTGGAGGGACGGGTGCTGAAACACTGTATGACCAAAACCCAAACATGAACTTTTAATTGTATATCTTTTTATTTGTATATCTCACGGTGGTATAATAAAATACTTAAAAAAAAAAAAAAAGGACATGGCAAAGAGTTTAGCCCCTCCCAGTTTACGTATGAATCATTATAAGTAATTTGAAATCATGACTCTATAATTGAGATCACAGAACTTGGAATTAATTCAACACAAAGCATTTCCAGTTATGGTGTGCTCTTTTTAACGCAACAGCCTCATTCATCAGAACAGACACCTCGATACCTCAGATCTTTAATCCTTGTGTGAATGACACAAAGCAGAGAACTTTTTTTACCTCATTTCAAAGTCTCAACACCTGATTCAAAAGCATTTAATGCAGAACTAAGTCTGCTTAAGGAAAGAAACAAATACATTTTTTTGGGAGATGAAAAAAGAAAAACCCTGTAAGGGTTGAGAACAGTGCCTGAGATGGAGGCGGGTGGTCTGCAGACCTGAGTGGACGGTGAAAAGGTGAGGCAGTGGCTTTGGCATCAAGAAAGTCTGGAAAAGGATGGATAAGGGCAAGTTATGAAAACTAAAATTAAGATGGGAGAGTGGAGGCTAAAAACCGGGTGAAGTTCTATCTGAGGAAGTTGTTTTCTGCAGACTTAGCTTCCGAACCTAAGTTACGCTCAGTTCCACATATCATACGCCCAATGCTTGCAAAACATCTGTGTTGGTTGCTACGGAAATAGATGAAGACTCCCAAAACACCAAGTCCAGCATGAGGCAGTGAGAGGGGACCAGACTGAGGGACCACAGGCTGGTTACATGGTGAGCAAATAAGTCTGAGGGCTTATGGGATGGTATCACACAACACACGCTGCAACCCTTGGCAGTCTCAGCCACACATCAGCACTGGTGACAGAGACAGCACTGGCATTCTGAACACAGACGCCTCAGTAGAGCACAAGGGCAATAGGAGGCTTAAAAACAAGGGTTGGAGAGACACTACAGTGGGCCGGTGCCTGCCCTGCGGCCCTTTGCAGCCATCCCAAGTTTGATTTCTGGGACCACATATGAGTCTCCAAGCACCACCAGGAGTGATCCCAGAGTACAGGTCAGGCATGGTCCAAAAACAACAACAAAATTTTCATAAGAAAATGGTGTTTCAGATACTATTACTATTGACACTTATTTCCTGATTAAGAAGGACCATTTCAATCCCAGAAACAAGCATGCATGCCGTAAGCAGGAGTCACGGTGAGCTTTACAAGCCCCCTCCCCCCCACCTTCCTGTACAGAGGCCCAAGATGGAGACTGAGGCTGTAGAGAATGAGGCCCTAGGAGGGGACAAGGGGCTGGCTAGAACATCCAGAGAGATTTGACACCAAGACTGGAGCAGGAAGGAGAAGACAATAAAGGCGAGACACGGAGGAGCAAGAAAGGGGGCTGTGGGCAAGGACCTGCAGAGAAGCTGGCCAGGAAGGGGGTGCCGCTGCGTCACAGCCCAGCTTGGGGCAGTTTTCTCAAGTATGGGTCCATACTTCTGACAGCTGAGACTGAAGGAACAGGTAGCAGGACACAGCAAGATGAATTTCAAGCATTCATGCAAACCTGTCTCAATAAGTGACTGGTGATGTCGTTGGCAGGAGAAGCAAGTGAAGCCAAAGAAAGAATTCATAAAAGAAAAGAATAAAGGTCAAGATTCTAGGGTTTGGGATGGGAGAGACAGTACAGTGGAGAGGAAGTTTGCCATGCAGGCAGCCAACCTGAGTTCAATCCTCGGCACCCCAGGAATAAGCCCTGAACACAGCAGCAGGTGTAAGCTCTGGAGCACAGACACAGGAATAAGCTCTGAGCACAGACAATGGAGTAAGCCCTAAGCACAGACAATGGAGTAAGCCGACACAGGAGTGAGCCCTGAACAGATGCAGGAGTAAGCAAAGAAGTGAACCCAAAGCACAGACGCAGGAGTAAGCCCTGAGCACAGACATAGGAGTAAGACTGAGCACAAATGCAGGAGTAAGCCCTGAACACAGCAGCAGGAGTAAGCCCTGAGCCCAGATTCAGGGGGTAAGCCCTGAGTACAGACACAGGAGTAAGCCCTGAGTACAGACACAGGAGTAAGCCCTGAGTACAGACACAGGAATAAGCCCTGAACACAGCAGCAGGAGTAAGCTCTGAGCACAGCAGCAGGAGTAAGCCCTGAGTACAGACACAGGAGTGAACCAAGCCCTCCCAAGATACGTTACCTTCCACAGTGAACCCACGACAGCGACAAGGTCGTACATTCGGTCAGGATTGGTTGCATCACCTGAAGTGTTAAACAGACGAAGTTCTAAAGGAAAAACTACCCGGTAAGAAAGTTTCGGTGTATCGATGAAGCTGATCCATGTATTTGAATCTCTTCAGGTGTAGAGCTAGGATCATGGGTAGTTTTTTTAACTTTCATCCTGTTAAAAAATAATAAAATGAAAATATAAAGTTCATAAAGGACATTCGCCACTTCTTAAATATTTATCATGATTTCACTAAGAGTTAACAGTCACTATGAATTCATACTAATTATTTTGTATTGGCAAAGTAACACACTGAATGTCTTCAGGTTCGCCTGTTCCACCTATTACTATACCAAAGCACAGCATCATCTGCCCGACATTCAACAAAGCTCCAGAACAATGGAACGCCAGCAGAACTTTACTGAGAAATTTGTATTTCTGAAAGACGGGTCCTTTGTGATATGGCAAAATAAATATACATGATGCTTGTAACTGGTAGAAGAAAGCTAATTAATTTCTTTGGACATGATTGGAAATTGAAACCCATTTATCCCCTCTCTATGAAACACTTATGACATGAAGAGTACAAGAAAAAACATTAAAATCATACCACTAGGGGCAAAAGGGATAGGGAAAGTGACCAAGGTCCAATTCCCAATACCACAAATGGTCCCCCTAGGCCCACTAGAGTGATCCCTGAGTGCAGAGCTATAGGCCAGAGGGATAGTACAGTAGGTAGGGTATTTGCATCCTACTCAAGTTCGATCCCCAGTACCCAAGCATGACCAGGAGTGATCCCTGAGTATAGTACTTGGAATAAGCCCTGAGCACAGCTAGATGTGACATCCCACCCAAAACGAAATAAAACAAAATAAAACAGAAAACCAAACCAAACCTGTGTAAAGAGCCAGGAGTAAACCCTCAACATAGCTGGGTGTGGTCGCAAAGCCAAACCAAAACAACAAAAAATATCATGACAACTAAAGGCAGTTTGTCATATTAGAAATGAATCCATACTTAAAAATGAGTATATAAATAAAATAATCTGGACATTTAGAACTTGTTTTAACTGTGGAACTCATGCTGACCTCTATTACGCCTTTAAATGATACTTCTTCCAGAGACTATCTATTTACCACTTTTCCTAAGAACAGTCTATTCTTTGAGATTAATTCAAATGTTATGCCCCAAGAGACAAATTACCACTCTCTCCAGTTTTCTGTCAGCACATTACAGACTTATGCTAGAGATGTGCAGTTTATTGCACTTTAAAGCATTTACGATCAGGGTCTTCCAACAGGGTTTTATCACTTGGTAGGTAAAATAATTTTGTTCATGTTATTTCTCCACTAATTAGCAACAAGATTGGAACATGATAAATATTTGACAAAGGGTTTTTAATTCAGTAAATCTATCGTATTTCATAATTAAAAGAAATAAACTTTTCTAAGCCACTGCCTCTAGTAATTCTCTTTAATTACCTATAGCAGTATAGTGGATATGGAGTCTACAGATCTTAAGAGATGGATAGCCTGAACTCCAGTAATATTTACTGACCTGCTACCCTGACTTTCAAAAAACATTAGCAAAAAATTATAAACATTTAATCATCCTGGAAACCAATCCAGCGATATGACTTAAGAGCATCTGTGGTCTTAACCTCAATAATCCCATTTCTAATGGAACAGCGTGCTAACAATTGTCGAGGGTACTAATACCAACCTAGAACTGAGCATTAAATGCAGGCAAAAGATACACATGACAACCCTTTAATGTATGTTCTGTAATCCATAGTCTGGAAGGGAAGGAAAAGAGAAAGAGAGAGAAAGGGAAAGAAATGAAGAACCTGCCATGGAGGCGGGCTGGGGGGGAGGGGGAAGGGAACCGAGTAGTTGCTGGTGGGAGATGGGCACTGGTGGAGGGATGGGTGCTGGAACACTGTATGACCAAAACCCAAATATGAACTTTCTAACTGTATATCTTTGTAATTGTATACCTCACAGTGGTATAATAAAATACTTTAAAAAATAATCTCGTTTCTAGAAATTAAATTGTTATCTCAAATACAAGGCTGCTGAGAAAATTCACATCTAAAGTTATATTATGGAAAGCAAGGAAAATCCTAATGATTCATCAGCAGGAAATGTCAAAATAAATTACAGTTGAAACAGAATATTATACAACTTTCAGCAATGCTGACAATAAAAACTTCTAAATGGCATTCTGAAAATACAGCAAGTGGAAAAAATTAAGGTAAATAGTACTATATACACAAAAGATACTAAATATATAAACAATACTATATACATATAAACATCGGATATTTGATTAAACTCACATAGTGGAGAAAAGTTATGAAACAACAAAATCAAAACACTCTTTGAAAATTTCCTTGGAGTATAGATCCAGAATAAAAATACTCTCAGCAGTAGATAATTGTTCATGTAATCAATGGCAGTGCCCCGCGGCAGGGATCTGGAGGCCTCTGTGCAGGCGTGGCTCGGGATAGGTTTGGAAGGGGAGGGTGGGGCCGCTGCAGGCTGGTTTTGTGATAAACGTGCCCTGGGACAGTGAGTGAGGCTCAGGCTGCTCCCAATGGGACTTTGATGGCGTAAAGTTCATGTCACACAGCCGTGGAGGGAGCGAGTGGATCGCGGATTGGTGGCCAACCTGGCAATAGGCAGCCTTGGTGTTGGACTCCATAGCTAGGGTCTTTGAGCCTCCTTCCCCAGCCTGAAGTTCATCCTTCCAAACACTGGCCTCCTGGGAAACAGGAAGTGGATTTTTCACTTCCTGTTTCATAGGTGAATGGTCCTTGACCTACCATTGCTTGCCTCAACCCTTTCCAAGTTTGACTTTTATGCGCAACATTTTCCTATGAAACCTTGATAAGAATATCCTGGTGGGCCTTCCATTTCAGCCGTGAGTTCCCTACCATTGTGGTGTATTATTATTTGACCTGTGTGATGTAGCCTCACTATCCAAGCCACATCCTGGAGTGCACACTTGTCTGATCTTTTTTTAAATTTTTTATTATACCACCGTGAGATAGACGATTACAAAGATGTTCCTAATTGGGTCTCAGTAATACATTGTTCCAGCACCCATCCCTTCACCAGTGCCCCATTCCCACCACCAATGTTCCCACATCCCTCCCTCCCAGCTCTATAGCAGGCATTTTTTCTTTTCCTTCCATTCTCTGCTCTCTGTCTCTCTCTCTGTCTCTGTCTCTCTCTGTCTCTCATTTTTTAAAAAAAATTTTATTATACGATGTGAGTCTCTGGATCAGCTGATCCAGAGACTCACAGACATGGGGCAGAGCTGCTACCGCTCTCCATGTGCCCAGTCACTCACAAGGCTCCCAGGAGGGATGGCAGGTTCTAACCCTGGCCCGCCACCCCAGCAGAGCCTTGCAACAAGCCAGACGAACCCCCGCACCCCAACTCCATGAGGGCTGCCATTTTTACATCCGAATTTCCCTCTCGTCAGAACTCCACCCAACAGAAGAGCCTATCACAGCCCGGCTCAGGGGCAGCTTCATCAATAAATGCTGAAGATCAGAGGTGACTAATATGCCAAATACCAGTAACAATTATAGACCTCATTCCCATGACCTGATGGAATGGTCTGAGGCTCTTTATGTTCCTGGAGCAAGCAGATGCCCTTGGGCTCTACTAGCATGAGATAGGACATATGGAGATGTTACTGGTGCCCGCTCGACCAAATCGATGATGAACGGGAAGACAGTAATACAGTAATCAATGGCAGTTAAGATTGGAAGTGGGCTAGCAGACAAGCTGTGCCTTCAGAAATTAAGCAAGATTAGAGGAGGATGTTAAATGGAGAAAAGAAAAAAAAATCTTCACACTAGCTAAGGTTAACAAAATAGGCCTGATCAGACAACACAAGAGGCATGACTCCCACTGACTGACACATCCCAGAGGAAGTAGTTTTGTCTACCACAGGAAAACAGATGCCCGTGGAAATAAACGTGATAAAGTCAAACAGAAATATCTGTGAAGTCATACTTTAAAAGATGATGAGACAAGTTTAAATTTTTCCTCATATTAAAATAGCACCAGGGCGAAAAATATTCACTGTACACACATGTAAGGAATCAAGATTTTATTATGCAGATTGGGGGATGTCGATAAAGGGAACTTAAGTGATTTCCTGCTCAAAATACCTATTCCAGTACCCCCAAAGAATTAATAGGATTTAGGCTTTCCTGCCAAACTTGTGTGGAAAATGGTCCACAGAATACTAACCTCCTGTCATCTGGAAACAAGTTTAGAAAGTTGTCACAGTTTTGACAAAAGCACTCTGAAAAGAAAATAGGCTACCCAGCATTTTTCCATTTTAGTTATTTATAAAGTTCTAACTAAATGTTGAGCTGCACCCTTTTCCTTTTTTATGTTTATCTTACAGGAGTTCAGTGTTGATAATCCCACTCCTTAACAACCCCCATAGCCCCCTCCACAGTAGCCTCACTTCTGTCACCAGAGTCCAAGAGTCTGCTGTCATTTGTCATCATTCTCTTTCTTTATATAAAACAGATGCAAAGTTTAACCTACCTTTGTCCTTGCTTCTCTGACATGTTTTACTTAACATGACTCCCTCCAGTTGCATCCAACCTGTAGCTAAAGGTAGGCTTTCTTTGCTTATAGGTGCATAGTGCATATGTGTACACACACACACACACACACACACACACACACACAACTTCTTGATCGACTTATCTGTTGCTGGGGATGTGTATTATACCCAGATTTTGGCAACTTAAACCGTGTTGCTGCAATGAACACTGGTGGAATGTAATTCTGCATTAATGGTTTTAAATTCTTGGACATGGAATGTCAAGGCATGGAATTGCCGGGTAATATGCTAATTTTAAGTTTTTGAAAGGTTCTCTGCTCTATTTCCAATCGTTGAAATGGAGAGCATTCTGACCAGCAGCAAATGTGGGTTCCTCTCTAACCGAATCTCAACAGAAGCAGTTGTTTTTAGATTTTGTGATACAGGCTATTCACCATGAATAGCACTCTCACTATTTTACAACAACATTTTATTATTTTCCTAGTTATTGTTATTGAAACAACGTGATTTACAATAGATTCTGTATTATCACTTTTTTTTATTGCTTTTTGGGTCACACCGGCCATGCTCAGGGGTTACTCCTGGCTCTTCGCTGAGGAATTACTCCTGGTGGTGCTTGGGGGACCATATGGGATGCGGGGATCGAACCCAGGTCGGCTGTGTGGGAGGCAAACGCCCTACCTGCTGTGCTATCACTCTGGCCCCAGATCCAGACTCAGATTCATGGGGCAGAGCTGCTACTGGCTCTCGCTGTGCTTAGCTAATCGTGAGGCACCCAGGAGGGAAGGCGGGTCCTAGCCCTGGCCCACCATCCCAGCAGAGCCTCACAAGAAGCCAGAGAAGCCCCCACACCATGAGGGCCGCCATTTTTCAACATCCGGACTACACGGCTGTTCAGAGCTCCACCCAACAGAAGAGCTGATCACAAGCCCTGCTCATCAGAGTCCCACCCTACAGGAGTCTATTTCAAGCCCAGGTATGCCTAATCCAGAGACTCTGATCCACGAAGCAGAGCTGCTACTGGTTCTCCCTGTGCCCAGCTGATCATGAGGCGCCCAGGAGGGAAGGCGAAGTTCTAGCCCTGGCTCGCCATCCCAGCAGAGCCTCAAAGAAGCCAGAGGAACCCCCACCACCATGAGGGCAGTCATTTTCAACATCTGGATAACACAACTCGTCAGAGCTCCATGCAGCAGAAAAGCTGATCTTTTCCTTCTCACTCGCCACAGGTTCATCAATAAATGCAAGAGATGAGAGGCTACTACAAGAGTATCCCACCTGCATGGCAAAACCTGGCAAGCTACCCATGTCGTATTTGATATGGCAAAAACCAGTAACAATTATAGACCTCATTCCCATGATCTGAAGGAATGGTTTAAAGCTCTTCATGTTCTTGAGCGGGCAGATGCCCTTGGGCCACACTAGCACATTATAGGACGTATGGAGATGTTACCAGTGCCCGCTCGAGCAAATCGATGAACAACAGGAAGACAAGTGATACAAGTGACTATCACTTTATATTTATAAAGTCACAAGCCCACCCCCACCAGACTGTGCTATCACATTACTTGATACATGTCTACTATTTTCATGCTCCTGGAATGAACCCCAGCTGATTACGGCAAAAGATCCCTTTGATGTATTGTTGAATTTGGTTCACTAAAATTTTGTTGAGTTTTGCATGAGAGATACTGGCCTGCAATTTAATCTTTTGAGCAGTATCTTGTTTTTTGTATTAGTCTAAGGCTGGCCTCGGAGAGACCAAAGGACTCTTGATTCTCTGTCTCTGGATGAGCCTGAGAAGGCTGGTCCTCTCTGAACAGCCAGCAGGACAGACTGTCTGTGATCAGAAGGAGAATTTTTATTTTACTGCTAAAATAGTAACTGATTTGTTCAGGTTTTCTATTTCAGTCGGACTCAGTTTAGTCAGGTTACCTGACTCCAAATCTCTTTCCCTTTTCTTTTTACGTTTTCCAGCTTAGAGGCATAGTTATTCAGAATAATCACATTATTTTTATTTCAAAGGCATCTATTGCTGTGACTTTTCATTTCTGATCGAATTTATTAAAAAGAAACAATGATTTCTTAAACTCCTCTAAAATGTGATTTATGAATTTCCCACTATAATTCTTAATTGTACTTATCCATTAAACAATTATTAAGTTTCAGTAAATTTACTATACTATAAATTTAATAGTTATTGAATTTCAGTAAATTTACTCTATTTTCCTGTCTCTTTAAAAATAAGTTGCAGGGCTAGAGTAATAGTAGAGCAATTAGGGCATTTGCCTTGCCCGTGGCCAAAACAGGTTCAATCCCCCACATCCCATAAGGTCTCCTGAGTACCTCCAGGAGTAATTCCTGAATGCAGAGCCAGGAGTAACCCTTTGAGTCTCACCAGGTGTGACCCCAAAAAGCAAAATAATAATAATAATAATCGGCAGAGCCTGGTGAGATACCTGTGTTTTATTTGATATGCCAAAAAACCAGTAACAATTATCGACCTCATTCCCATGACCTGAAAGAATGGTTTGAGGCTTTTCCTGTTCCTGGAGCAAGCAGATGCCTCTAGGGTATACCGCTTGCAACAGGACAAATGGAGATGTTACTGGTGCACGCCCGAGCAAATCGATGAACAACGGGAAGACAAGTGATACAAGTGAATAATAATAATAATAATAATAATAATAATAATAATAATAATAATAATAATAAAGATGCTCATCACTCTTGATAATACAAAAAATTAAACAGTAAAAAGAAAGGCGGCTAAATAAGACAAACCAAACACTAAAAAACCAATTGGCTTTAGCTGATAGTAATATAGCAAAGTAGACTTCAAAACAAGTAATATTCTAGAAGCAGGGTTAAATTCCATAATAAAAGAATATTAATCAAGAATACAATCTGCCAAATAAAACATTTGATATGGTCATAATAGCAAAACCTCAAATTTAATAAACTAAAAAAGCAGACAAATGAAAAAATTTAAAGCCATTAACAGAATTCGCGTAATAAAAACTGAAGCCATTAGCAGACTTCTCTAATAAAAAGTCAGCAGGAAGGGGAAGACATGAACAAATTATGGATCCAACTGATATTTATGGGACACTCCATTCAATCTGCAGAATAATGACCCTCAGTTCAACTGAGACATACAACAATGTAGCAGAAAACAAAAGACATCTTAGTAAATCCCAAAAGACAAATCGGAGTATACTCTGGTAAAACGAACATATCCAAAACATGAAAACTAAGCAACATTATCTCTCCAAATAACTAGTAAAATAAAGAAAAAAAAGTCTAAGTCTAATATTTTGGAATAAATAAGGAAAATAAATGTATCTATGAGAACACTGCCAAAATAGTGTTTAGAGGTAAACGCTAACTTTAAAAGCTTGTGTTAGAAAAGAAAGACTGAAAATCAATCTAACGGTTTTACCTTATGTAACCGGGGTGAAAAAGAGACCTAAAGAAAATACAAAATGATAGAAAAGGACAGAAATCAATGAACTAGGAAAGCAAAAATACTAACAGTTTGCAGTTCTTACAGCAAGGGAGAAAACAATAATAACATCAGGCATCAGAGAGAGACCCAGCTGCTGCTGCTGCTGCCAGTCAAGGATGGGACACAGCAACTCGGCAAAGTAACAACGGAACATGGACACGTCCAACACTTTGATGCCAAGCTCAAAACACAGCATCATTTCATCCACACACTCTACCCTCTAAGTGTGACTGAGCAGGGAAAGGTGACCGGAGGGGTCAGGAACAGGTCCCAGGGGTGTGGTGAGGGGTTGTGTGTCACTATATCAAGTGAAAAGTGAAGAGATCACTTTTCAAGATCAAACACAAGGCAGCTGGGATAGTGCTGTGCCTTTCTTCATGCTGGGTGGTTATAAAACTGTACCCGTGACACAATCACAGAGACGGATACAGGAAATGTGTGTGCAGACAGCGGATGAGATCTAAAGGCTGCCGATGGCACCCACATGTTTCCCGGCTTTAATCCTGCACCAGTTACAGGAGGATCCTTTGAGGAGGCAAAGTGAAGGCTGGGCACGTCTTTCTTACTATGTACCAAGTTTTCTTGTTCCTGCTGAATCTACGATCATTTCAAAAGTAGAAGTTAGAAGTTTTCAAATGGTTTGCGGAGACAGTACAGTGCATGAAGGCCCTCGCTGGGTTTCATCCCCAGCACACTTATGGTCCTCTGAGTCTTCCAGGAGTGAGCCCAGAGCTAGGAGTTAAGCCGTGAGCACGCCAGCTGTGCTTCCCCACCCCACCCCCCCCCCCCCACAAAGTAAAACCCTTTAAAAAAAAAAACAGAAAAGGTAAGGGAATATTATGAATAGCGTATTATTTAAAATAGATTCCTTAAAAAACATTCAACTTAAAACTGTGGTTCAGTGTCTGTTAATGATCAAAGGTTTCCTCTTCATGGAAACACAGGTGCTACACTGCATCCATGCTGAACTGAGCGAATAGTAAAAGGAAACCGTTATCTATCTTTTATAACTATTAAAGAGGGCAGGGATGGGCCAGAGACAGCACAGAGCTAAGGTGCTGCCTTGCACACCGACTCTGACTCAAACATGACCCCTTCCCCCCCCCAGCACTGCATATGGCACCCAACCACTGCCTGGAGTGATTCCTGAGCAGGGCCAGGAGGAAGTCTTCAGCACAGTCAGCTGTGGCCTAAAACCACACTCACAACACCCACAAACAAGAGAATGAACTCTAATTCATTTTGAGGAGAGTATAGACACAATTCCAAAATCTTTTTTTTTTTTTTTTTTTTTTTTTTTTGGGTCACACCGGCGATGCTCAGGGGTTTCTCCTGGCTCTGCACTCAGGAATTACTCCTGGCGGTGCTCGGGGACCATGTGGGATGCAGGGGATCGAACCCGGCCGGCATGAGCCGGCCGCATGCAAGGCAAACGCCCTACCCGCTGGGCTATCTCTCCGCCCCCAATTCCAAAATCTTACAGGCACTACAAAATAAATTATATTATGGACCAACAACCTCTGTACCTCCCAGACATGACCATCAACACAGGAATTTAAATCAATTAATATGTAAAATAAACTTGGTGGTGATACGAAAGTTCTACTCAGCACATTAATTTTTCCCGGCTTCTTCAAAAAAATCACAACTGTAAAATAAGATAGGAGGACCCATTATACTCCCAAATGAACAAGTAGTACTTACGGAATTCTTACAAAACCATCTTAAGAACAACTTAAATTCACCCCAATGAAAACTTTCCAAAAATTATAAACAAGTACATCTTCCTCAAACCAAAAGATTCTGGCATCAACCTCGTACAGAGAGGGTTTCCCAAACAAAAAAGTCACTGTCTACACTGCACAGTTTACAAACTCAGACGACTGCTGCAGTCAGCAGACGGGGTGGTAGGTGCCCGGCAGTGAGGTGCTGGCCTACATCACAGCAGACCTCTGGCCTTCTTGGGCTTCAACGCTTTCTCCACCTAACAGCCACTTGTCAAGAGCACTTTCCTCTGCACTAGCCCTGTCCTCCAGGAAGATACAGAAGGGCAAGAAGTACAGTGGGGAGAGTCGGGAGAGACGGCTTCAGTGTCCATACGAGACCCCAAGAGCTTGTCAGTGCCCTCACATCAAGTGAGGACAATATGAGGAGTCAGGGCCATGAGCCAGGAGGTGCCGGCAGTTGCTGCCTTCCATTAGTTCTGCTCTAACAGCCCCATCTGATCCTTTGGTCTCCAGAGTGGTGGTGGTGGTGGTGGGGTCATTGAGGGGTCGTTTAGGTCTCACAGCCGCTGCACTCTGTGGCTTTCTGTTATGGACCAAGACAAAGGACACGTGCAAGCAGCTGCTGGGGAGACAGAGCCAGTACATAATGGACAGGTAACCAGAACCAGAACCTGGAAACTGAGGAATCAAATTGTGAAAATGGAGCCAACGTAAGGACTTGCTCTCCAAAACAGAGAATCCCAGTGGCCAGATGTGGGGCACAGACGGGCGGTGGCAGAACGTGACGCTGAGTCACCTGGACACCACAGGAGAGGAGCTAAGAGTGGGTTAAACTGGAACAGAAACAGAGAAGACAGGAGAGGAAAGATATGTAGGCAAGGAGTGCATCCTGCTGTTCAGCCCTGGTCACCCTGGAGAGAGGAGTGCGAGACCCTGCCCTGTGACCTCGCTTCTCTCCCAACTCACTGAGGAGGCTGGGAACAGGACCTGAAGCACAGTCATCTAACCTGGGTCTCCAACCGATCCCCCAGAGACAACTTTCAGCCCATGCGCCACCCTGCTGCTGGATAGAGTATTCGATCAGTGACAATCTCATTTCCAAACCTGTGTTCTCGAACCGCACTACCCAAGAGTGAATTCAATAGGAATGCTGTAATCAAGAGAGATTCCAGAAATCTAGATGAAAAGAAAATCCCCCCCATTCTATGCCTTTTTTTTTCAAAGACTATATGAAATATGAATTAGAGGAAATTGTTATTAAAAACTCGATGGATCCTGGAGTACTTGTCTGACAACTCATTCATGACATTTCCAGAAATTGTTCTTCAGTTTCTGAAAAAAAAACTGATGCCTTTTTTTGAAAGGTGATGTCTTTATATCAATACAAACAGCTTCTGAATAAAAGCCAAACTTTGACATGCATTATTTTTAAGCTGTGGTAAAATATGAAAAACTAACCTGCCACTTAATACAAATAGAATCATATAGCATTTGTCATTGCATGACAGGCTTGTTTAGCTTGCACAATGTCCCCCAAGCTCACTCATGGACAAGACAGGGTTTCCTTCTTCAGGCATCCACAGGCACTGAAAATACCCTCACCTCCTGGTAGGAATGAATGCAGGAAGCACCACGCCTCTTCGAGAAATCTTTTACATCAATTCTTTCAGGAAGGACACCAGATCCTATGGTGGGTCTAGTTTTAATATTTTAATTGTAGTGGCTGCCACATTTTACATCCTCACCAACAGTACCAAAGGGCTCCAATTCTGTCATAGGTTCACTATTTCTCTATCTTTCTGGCTGATGGCCATCCGCCCTGCCATCTGGGGTCCATCACTATTTTCTCTTTCTGGCTGGTGGCCGCTCCAACGTGAGGGAGTCCTCACTGTTCCACCATGATGACGGTAATCTAGCACATTTTCATTGACTTCTTGGTCTGTTTTGGTTCTTCACTGGTGAAATGTAGATTCTATTCCTTTGCCCTTACAGTGTGACTTATTGTTGAGCTGCAGGGATTCTTGATATGTTTTCATATACTGACATTTTATTAAATATGTAGTTTTCCTGTTCCATGCACGTTCTGCAAACACTGTCCCCTTTCTATGCCTCTTCATCCCAGGTACTGTTTCTTCTGCTATTGAAGCTTTTAGGTTTGACGTAGTCCCATTTGTCCATTTTGAAAAATGAGGTCAGGAGACTGGGGTTACTCCAGATGTTTGACCCAGTGGTATGAGGGTGACCCATGGGCTGAGGCCCAGCAGGGGGTCCTGGGGCCTGACAGTATGGGGGCAAATCCCGCAGTGCTCAGACAACTAGGTGCCAGAATAGTACTGGGACCTCAGACATGCTAATCCGTGGCTGCATTTGAGCCGACCCCCTACCCTATTCCCACTCATCTACTTGAGCTTTTGTCTCTGGATTTTGTGCCATGTGCAGAAATCACTGCCCAGTCCAATACCATTATTTTTTTCTTTTTGTCCAATCTGAGGAGTTGCACAGTTTCAGATGCCTAAGTCCCCAATTCTGACTTAATTTTTGAATATGGTATAAGATATACTGTACCTTTCTGTTTGTGGGTAACCAGTTTACTTAACATCTCTTGTTAAAGAAGTCACACAGGATCCCAGAAGGTGGACCTGGCACATGTGGAAGGTGACAGGTTATTCTGGGCCCCCTCTCTGGTACATGTGGAAGGTGACAGGTTATTCTGGGCCCCTTCTGGTAAACGTGGAAGGTCATAGGTTATTCTGGGCCCCCTTTCTGGTACATGTGGAAGGTCACAGGTTATTCTGGGCCCCCTTTTGGTACATGTGGAAGGTCACAGGTTATTCTGGGCCCCCTTTCTGGTACACGTGGAAGGTGACAGGTTATTCTGGGCCCCCTTTCTGGTACTGTGGAAGGTCACAGGTTATTCTGGGCCCCCCTTTCTGGTACATGTGGAAGGTCACAGGTTATTCTGGGCCCCCTTTCTGGTACATGTGGAAGGTCACAGGTTATTCTGGGGCCCCCTTCCTGGTACATGTGGAAGGTCACAGGTTATTCTGGGCCCCCCCTTTCTGGTACATGTGGAAGGTCACAGGTTATTCTGGGCCCCCCTTTCTGGTACATGTGGAAGGTCACAGGTTATTCTGGGCCCCCTTTCTGGTACATGTGAAAGGTCACAGGTTATTCTGGGCCCCCTTTCTGGTACATGTGGAAGGCTCACAGGTTATTCTGGGGCCCCCCCTTTCTGGTACATGTGGAAGGTCACAGGTTATTCTGGGCCCCCTTTCTGGTACATGTGGAAGGTCACAGGTTATTCTGGGCCCCCCCTTTCTGGTACACGTGGAAGGTCACAGGTTATTCTGGACCCCTTTCTGGTACACGGAAGGTCACAGGTTATTCTGGGCCCCCTTTCTGGTACACGTGGAAGGTCTAGGTTATTCTGGGCCCCCCTTTCTGGTACATGTGGAAGGTCACAGGTTATTCTGGGGCTCCCACTCTGTCCCTCTTCATGCTTTCATTACTTTGGCTGTATATTCTGAAGTAAAGGAAGAAGAGGTGCTTAACTCACTCTGTTCTTAAACATTGCTTTAAGCATTTGAGTTATTTTGTGGTTCCATGAAAATTTAAAGACTGTTTTTCTCTGTTTCTGTGAAAATGCCATGGAATTTTGAAAGGGGCTGCAATAAATCTGCAGATTTTTTGGAGTAGCGTTAAATTTTAATATTAATCTTTCAATCTATGAGCAAAGAATAATTTTCCATCTATTGGTGCTCTTCAATTTCTTCCAACAATGTGTTACAGTTTTCAGTGTAGGAGTTATTTATTCCTAGGCAGTTAATGCTTCATGATATAATAGAAAATAATACTTTTCTCAATTTCTCTGATGCTCGTATTAGTATAAAGAATTACAGTAGATTCATGCTTATTAATTGTGTATCCTGCAACTTTATTGAATTAAATAGACTTTTGGTGGCATATTTTTGGGTTTATATATATATATATATATAAACCCAAAAATATATATATTTATATATATATAAACCCAAAAATATATATATATATATATATATATATATATATATATAGAGAGAGAGAGAGAGAGAGAGAGAGATCATGTCTTCTAAAAACTGTCACAGTTCTACTACTTCCGTTCAACTTACATGCCTTTATTTCTTTTCTCTTTCCTAACTGCTTGGCTCAGATATCCAATACTGTGTTAAACAAAAGTTGTGATAGAAGGCATTCTTACCTTGAGATCTTAGAGGAAAAGTGAAATTTTTAACAGTTGAACATAATGGTAACTATGGGTTTTTCCATGTATGGCCTGCTACATTGATATAGCTCCCCTATGTGCAATGTAACTCAGCATTTCCCTCTGTTACAATGACATAGCTCCCACCTATTTACTCTGCAAGAGAGAGAGTTTATTTATGTGCTGCAACTATGGAATGCAAAAGCTCAGTGAGTGGGCTTGGCAGAGTGAGTGAGCTAGGGAGACAGAGTGAGCTCAGGAGAGAGGGAGCTTGGGAGAGGGAGAAGTCGGGAGAGAGAGAGAGCTCAGGAGAGTGAGCTTGGGGAGAGAGTGAGAACTTGGGAGAATGAGTGAGCTCCGGAGGAGGGGGAGAGAGAGAGAAAAAGAGAGAGCTTAGGAGAGAGCCGTAAGCTCAGGAGAGTGAGTGAGCTTGAGGAGGTAGAGAGCGAGCTCAGAGGGAGAGAGAGAGAGAGAAAGAGAGAGAGAGCTCTGGAGAGTGAGCTTTGGGGGAAAGTGCGTGAGCTAGGGAAAGAGAGTGAGCTTGGGACAAAGTGAGTGAGCTTGGGAGAGAGAGAGAGCTCAGGGAGAGAGAGCTCAGGACAGTGAGCTCAAGAGAGAGAGTGAGCTGGGAGAGAGAGAGCTCTGTCACCTCAGAGTGAGAGTAGGTGAGCTTGGGAGAGGGAGGGAGGGAGGATGAGGGAGGGGGAGGAGAGAGAGAGAGAGCTCAGGAAAGAGTGAGCTTGGGAGAGTGAGTGAGTTTGGGAGAGATAGAGAGTTCAGGGAGAGTGAGCATAGGGAGAGTGAGTGAGCTAGGGAGAGTGAGCCCAAGCTCAGGTGTGGACCCCAGCCCAGCTGCTAGTGCACTCCCCATCACTGCAACGGGAACAGTAGTGAAGCAAAGGATGAGGTGCCTGAGCAGCAGATCAGCAGGGTGGGCGCTTGCTTTGCACATAGCCAACAAGCCTGGTTCCATCCCCAGCATCCCAGATGGTCCCTAAGCCAATGGAGTGATCCCTGAGTGCAGCCAGGAGTAAGGCCTGCACTGGGAAGAAAGCTGTAAATCATAGTACCTAATAAAGATCTTAGAGAGAGGGAATTTAAAATGAAATTAGGGGCCAGAGAGATAGTACTGTATAAGGAGCTTGCCTTGCAAGCCGCTGACCCAGGTTCAATCCCCAGCATGCAATAAGGTCCCCATGCACTTCCAGAAGTGATGCCTGGGCACAGAGCCAGGAGTAAGCTCTGAGCACTGACAGGTATAGTCCAAACATAATTTTTTTATTTTAAAAGGAAGATAGAGAAGCATTATTGGTACTGTTCATGCAACTTTTCTGGGTCTGAGATGGTTTTTAAAATGAATGAGAACAAGAATAATAATTCCACTGCTGGCTGCCCAACATTCAGTGTGAATAATTACACTCTATGTAGAAGCCGAGGTGGGAGCAGCAGACAGGTGGGAATGAGGCAAGTCCTCAGTGCGATTGTCTCTGGCTCAGGGAGGGAGAGTAAGGATCCCAGCTGAGGGCTGACACAGCACCTGTGCCCAGGACCACTGCCATGGTGCCCCCCACCCACAGTCACAGAACCCACAGGCTGGTCCTCATCCCTGCTCATGAAGTGAAAACCTTTTATTCCCAGAACAGCGTTAAAATAAAACTGTTTACAGCTGCTAAACAACTGCCTTGTGTAGCAAGTCACCCAAGGGAGCAAAGCACATCTTTCTAGTAATTAATGAGTCTTAGAAAATTCAAGAAATCTACACAATGTAAATTTTCATACATCACTTTCAGCTCAAAATACCCATCTGTACAACAGCAATTGACAGAGAATCATTTAAATAAAAATCAAGACATGGAATTACCAGTTTGTGTGCTTCCTGTTTGTTATAACATTCTTCACAGTAATATTTATACTCACTGCATAGAGTTTCTTGTGTTGCTAAAACCCCCTGTATAAAATTTAAAATAAATTTATGTGTCTATACCAGAAAATCAAGTATCCATTCAAAAATATTCTTAAGCAAAAGCTAGTCACTGAATTTCAGGGTTAATAGCTCCACACATACCTTAAGCAATGAGTAATTGATGTGTTTTGTTCCACGTCAACAGAAAGGTCTAAAAAATCTTCATCTTTGCTGCTTATCTGTGAAAATAAGGAATTATTCTTGACTTCTTCAATATGTGAAAGCTATTGTCTAAAATGATGCAATTATATGCATTCTATAGTAGTAAGTAGATGAGAGAATTCTTGTTAAGCCTCAACATACAGTAAGTTAAACACCAACGCCATAGATGTTACCTTACTGATAAAGGCAAGTGCAATATAAATTTTTACACTATTTCCCAAAATCCTGATGTCATTGCAAAGCACAAAAATATCATCATAACATACACATTTATTCTTAAAAACATAAAACAATTAGGAAAAAAGTATACCCGCACATTATTATTTAAGAAAATAATCCTTAGATGTGAGGAGACAAGTCTATGCATTTCACTGACACTGACTCTATGTGGTCCTGAAGCACTG
>JAJIBD010029585.1:0-22529 GCA_021461705.1 Cryptotis parvus
TCCCTGATTCTGGAATAGCGACGGGGGTCAGAACTCCGAGTCCCTTCTCTCACTTGAGTGAGGCGTGATATTCAAGCATAGCTCTTTTTCGATGCCTCTCTGGGGAGACCCGAATAGCATTCTCATCCTGCTTTCCGTAGGGCCCAGGTCTCTGAGGAGCGTATGTTAATGCAGGGAGAACGGTGGAGTCGAAGAGATGTGCCCGGAGCCGGAGGTTCTTTGTCCTTTTAGCTATTTCTTGATGCCTTTGAAGGCATTCCATGCGCTCTCTTCCTCCTGCGCAGCTCAGGTTTCAGGTCATTCATCATGTTGACTTCTCGACCTAGGTACACATAACTGCTGCATTCAGAGATGTTTGTTCCATTGAGAGTGAATGGGGGCCTCTGGAACTAGTTCATTTCTCATGAACACAGTTTTCTTCAGATTCAGCTGTAGACCTACTTTCTTTCCATTCTCGGTCAAAGTCAGCCCAGCATTTGTGCCGCTTAGCTAATGTTTGGTGTTAGGAGCGATGTCATCAGCGAAGCGGAGTTGGTGTAGTTGCCGACCATCTATCTTCACTCCCATTCCTTCCCATTCTAATTGTCTCATGATGTTCTCGAAGGTGGCACTGAAGAGTTTTTGGTGGGATGGTATCCCCCTATCCGAACCCCTCTTTTTGACATCAATGATCACTTCTTTGTAGAATGGTGAGATCCCAGTGGTGAATCCAGTAATACAGCTCACGAAGGATCTTGATGTATTGGGGTTTGAAACACCCTGTTTGCTAGGGCTTCGATGACTGCTTCAGTCTCCACAGAATCAAAGGCTTTCTGTAAATCAATGAGCATGAGACAGAGTGGCATCTTGTACTCCCTACAAACCTCAATGAGCTTGGTTACTGTGTGGATATGGGTCGATTGTGCTGGAATCCCTTTTCCGGAAGCCTGCTTGCTCGCATGGTTGTCCTTCATCTAGTGTTCTGCTAATCCTGTTCAGGATGACTCGTGCTAAACAGCTTGTAGATGACAGACAACAGGCAGATGGGGCGATAGTTGCCGATGTCGTGAATGTCTCCCCTTCTTGAACAGTAGAACTGTCCTGCTGGTTTTCCATTGGGAGGGCACCTTGCATTCGGACAGGTAGCGTGTGAAGAGCCGAGCTAGTGTATTGATGAGTACCGGCGGCAGATTCTTCAGATGTTCGGGTCTGACTTTGTCTGGGCCTGGTGCTGTTCCCTTCTTTACCGATGAGATGGCATGCCGGATTTCAGAAGGGAGAACGTTAGGGAATGACATATCCATCCTGTGGAATTTGGTATGTGGGCGGGTGGATGTGGCTATCAAAGAGATTTGAGTAGAAGTCCTGGATAATCTTCTCCATTGCCTTTCTGGAAGATGTGAGTAGATCCATCAGGGGCGTCGGAGGGCAGTCATCTTGGTCTTATAGTTGGCGGAAGGACAGGCGGGCAGTGCGGAATACTTTTCCCGGCTTCTGCTGCATCTTCCAATATTTCTGCTCTTCTGTCTTTGAGGTCTGCTTTTTTTATCGCTTCTCTGCACTGTTTAGCAAGCTTGGGCGTTAGCATTTGGTCTCCTGAGGCTCGCGCCTTGCCACGTTGGCGGAATGAGCTCAAGAGTTTCTGAAGACAAGCGTCCTTTTGTGTCTTTCTCTCTCTCGGCATTCTTCGCACAATCATGGAGGTGCTGAACCAGTCGGTTGTATTCTTCATCGATGTCATCAATGATGGTATCTTCCCATGTTGCCGCAATGGTGCCAAAGAGTTCCCAGTTGGTGGTCGTTCTGGGAGTTCTCTTCTTAAACTTTGCAGCCTTTTCTCCCGTTGCGGGAAGTAGAATTTTCGCAGGAGGGGGCGGTGGTCGATCCTGTTCTGGAATTTGGGGCGACAGCAACATCGGTCAGACAAAACCGTCGATTGAAGATGATGTGGTCAATTTCATTGTGGAACTGTCCAGCCAGGAGAATTCCCATGTCCAACGTTTCGCTTCAGCCTTCTGAAACTGTGAGTTCCCATGAATAGTCTTGGTGGACATGATGAGACTCAGATAGTCTCTCACCCTGTTACCGTTCCATTCTAGGCCATGGGTCCCGATGTGGAGTTCTTCAGCCGATCTTCTCGGTCCTATCTTGGCATTAAAATCACCGACTATGATCTTGTAGAAGGTGTGATCTTTTTTTATAGAACTCCTCCAATTCCATGTAGAATTTCTCAATTTCATCTTCTTTGTATGTGGATGTTGGTGCATAGACAATGAAGATAGAAAGTGCTGGCAGTGAGCCACATCTCCTCAAGTGTAGTCGTCCTATTCGGTTTTGTTAGGCATTCAAATGAATCAATGTTGGCAGCCATGTTCGTGTTGAGCAAGGACACCAACGCCACCGCGCCCTCTTTCATCACATGTTCCAGGAACAATTCTTCTCCGGTGTCAAATACAGCATGATGCGACCGACGCCTCCCTCGTCTCAGTCAGACCAATGATTCGTACGCGATCTTTCTTGCTTGCACCATCAGATCCTCAATATATGCTTCCGTTGCCAGTGTGCGTGCATTGAAAGTACAGACAGTCATTTTAGTCCTTCTTCGTTTTGGCAGCCTAGGACAGCCGTGAGGATTTTATCAGGCACTGCTTGTTTTGCCTTTCTTACTGCTGCCGTATTAAGGGCTCTTTGGGGTCAGGAAAATAAACATTTTTGTTACTGGATTTGGCATATCGAACACGCTCGGACAGCTTGCCAGGCTCTGCCATGCGGGCACTATATTCTCATTACTTTGTGGGGCTCTCTCAGAGGGGTGGGTAGAATATTTGTGGTAATTTGGAGGAGTAAATTGCGCGGCCGCTAGCGGCTCGCACATAGCCAAAGCTTGTTTCTGCTCTGCGGGTGTACCTGTGTCTTAGGCTCAAGCATTCCTGGGCTTGAAATACTCTCCTCTGAAGGGCGGGTCTCTGCAGGGCGGGTCCTTGTAGGCTGGGTTTCTGACAAGCTGGGCTGGAGACTGGATTAATCTGTGGGCTGGGACTGGATTAATATGCTGGGGGAGATCTTACCAGCTGCAGAGTGTGGATTGTGACACAGATCGCTGCCAGCAAGGTGGGGGGGTTTCTCTGGGCTCCTCCGAGGCTCCATCGGGATGGTGGACTCGAGTTCGGAAGATTGCTCTCGTGGTCCATGGAGTGCAGGGGTTCAGCAGAAAGCTGGTTTCTGCTCTGGGTTTTGAAATACTCCTCTGAAGGCGGTCTCTGCAGGCGGGTCGTATGAGCTGGAGTTTCTGGCAAGCGGGTTTTTCTGACAAGCCCCCTGGCCAGCCATATGAATTAGGATAAAGTTTTTGGGGATTGGGTGATGGGTGCAGCGAAGTAGTATGCTTGACCTTCGATAGCACTTCGGAGTCCCTCCCCAGCATTCCCTATGGTCCTGGGCACTTCCAGGAATAATTCTAAAGTGCCCAGGCCAAGGAAGAAAATCCCTAGGCACTGTCAAGTAATGTCTCTGTTTTAGCAAAAAAAAAAAAAAAAAACAGTTTTTTGTGCAAGTAAGAGTTTTTGGGTGGTTTTATTTTTTTGCTTTTAGAGGCCACACCAAGTGGCTGGTAGCACTTGGTCACTCCTGGCTCTGCACTCAGGAATTACTTCTGGCGTAGATGGAGGACCATAGGGAATGCCAGAGTTGAACCTGGTAGGCCAGGTGCACAGCATGTACCCTATTCCTGCTACTATTGCTCTGGCCGCTATGATGAGAAATTAATCTAAGGCACAGTAAAGAATCAACAATAAATAACTAATAAAGGCGTAGGGACAAGATACAGAAAAATAAGCTATACAGATGCTGTATTCTCTTCTCAAAAATATCTTATTATATATATTTTTGGGGAGGCACCATACAGTGTTTTGCTCAAGGATATGCTCCAGGAATTTACTCTGACAGTTATTCAGAACCATATGGGATGTAAGGGTTGAAACCTGACGAGTTGGCTGTGTGCAGCAAGAGACAAAGCATTCTACCTACTGACCTTGCTCCAATCCCCACTATATTTTTAATGCTGCGTCCCAGCCATAGTGAGCTAAAGCGTGGAAAGCAAATCACAGTTAAAGGGAACACCATGCCTAATGCTCATGTTTTTGTTTCTGAAGTATTCTCAAAACTATTAGGAAGATGTCAGTAAATCCCCTTCCGCTCAGATCTCAAAATCAGTGTCTCTGCTAAGGCAAAGAGTACCTAATGGAGCTAAGAACACACAATGGGACCACCACAGATATTCAGTCACTTTTCCTTATTGGAGTCCCATTCCCTTTCCCTTTGTTTGGATTAATTTCTTCCTCTTCGGTAGAGTACTCCTTGACGCAGGAGTTCTGGTCCACCTGGGCAAGATTCCACAACACACAAATCAACTACACTTTACTAACTTTGCATCTTACCCTGGAGACAATGTTCTTCCCAAAACCGAAAGCTAAAAGGGAGAAGAGAAGAGGAAAGCAAAATTGTCCCTCACATTTGTCCTTATCCCAGCCTTAGCTCCTTTCTTCTCAAATGTCCTCTCCTACTTAGGAAGCCACAATTTGCAGTGAGGTCCATGGGACAGATGGGATTACAAGTCATGGGATCCCAATTTGTGTTCTCTTCCAAAGCACGCAGTTCTTAGAAGAACACGCAACTCAATGACCCAGAACCTCTAAATCAGCAAAGAGAAAGGAAGAGGGTCAAGACGGAGTTCAAAAGCAAAACAGGAGGTCAGAGAGAGCTAAATGTAGAAATGCAAGCTGCTCAGGACAAGCCACCCTCAACCCAATGGCAAATACACTAGCGCGTGCACGTGCATGCTTGCCACCGGCGCACACACACACACACACACACACACACACACACACCAAAAAACACTCAGAGAAGAATAATAGTGAATAATGTAATTTTAGTGCACATTTCATGGGGCGGGGGAACCAAAGTGAGTGACAGCAAAATTTCACATCAAACACCCAAAGCCTACAAGCTGCCTCTTCAAGTCTCTGCTGCCCCTTACTCTAGGAGCCTTCTCTCATCCCAGAAGCACCTCCAATACTGGATCTTTTCTCCTCTCCAATGCAATATGACTTTACCCAAACCTTCCAGAAATGTGCAAGCTATATTATGAAAATGCTGGGCAACTGAAGAACTCATCAACATGGTGGGATATTTAAATAGCATTTATTCTCTTATAATGGACAAACACAAGTTTGGGCAATGAGGGAAGGGCCGGAGTTAGCATTTATAAGCCCCTACTCTGCACCAGCAATACACTGGAGTTTGTATGACCTGCCCAGCCCAATGGCAACGCTTAAGATTCTTACACTTGGTCCTGGACACAGGAAAGGAAAAGATATTATCCATGTTCTCATTGCCCAGAGTAGAATTTCCATCTCCACCCTCTGAGACATGGAATGTGACTCAAATAGAAAGTAAGTAGCCTGATTTAAAGAGGGGTGTTGACATGACAGATTAGGAATGCACCATGAGGTCCAGCCCACACAGGTCATCTTCTGAGACTTCTAGATAATTCAGGACAGACTTCCCACTAATGTAAAATGCCCAGTAGAAGGCATAAAATGTGTGTGTTGTGTTGTGTGTGTGTCTGTGTTTTTGTGTATGGGGGAAAGGGTTCTGACAGGAAAGAAAGGCCTTATCAAAATCAATAATTTTCCCATGTCATCCAAGTTCTTTTGGCTGACTCCAAACGACAACTAATACCTTCCACTTAAAGAAATGCTCTGATCTGCCTGTCACCGTCCTCCACGTCGATGTCTGGCACAGTCTGAGAACTGTGGGGAAGGAAATAGCCTGTTGGCAGGGTGGGTGGGGCATGACCTCGTTTACCAGGCTGGGGGGGGAGGAGGGAGACAGGAATACAGACTGCTTCTGGGAAGCTGGAACAGGAGGGAAGGTTATTTTATCAGAACATAAATCAGTGGCCTGTCCCATGACCGCTTTCCAGACCCATCTCAGGGATGAGGGGAGGGCGTGTGCTCAGACCACAGGAATCTGTAACGCCCCAGCAGCCCCCTCTGCTCCCTGGGAGCACATGGCTGGTAAAAATCCCAGACAACAGACCCCTACAGTTTAAGCAGTGTGTCTTTCTGTAGAGGACTAGTTTCTTTTTTGTGTTTGTAGCTGGCGTGCGTGTGTGTGTGTGTGTATTTGGACTGAAATCTCATATGGAGGCTGGTGGCTTCTCTCCCAGCCCCTGTGTGAACCAGCTGCAAGATGCCAATAGCCCTGTTTCTGCAGTTCCCTTGGCCTGAGGTGCTGGCTGGGGCTTCTGCCGTTTGGCGCACAAAATCCCTTCTGATGGGCACCAGGAAAGCACTTAGGGGCAGGAGTCTACCAATCTGTTCAGAGTCACTAAGGGGACAAGACAAGTGTCTGACACAGAGGTGCCCACAGAGAAGACACAGCAGGACAAAGCTAATGGACAGGCAGGCGTGACACCGGCAGTGAGCACCCTTCTGAATAAAAGTGGCACCTTATTGTGGAGAGTGGAGTCCTAATGGGTATCTGTGTAAGAACAAAGTGGAGGGTTCGAGGTTGCCAAGATCTTGGTTTTTGTGTGGCCTAGAGGTGTGTCTTCCCCTCACAAGCCTGGAAATAAACACCAGCACCCCACCTTGAGAGAAGAGGAGCTATTTTTTCTAATGCAGGCTTTCACTTTGAAGCTATTTCAAAACCTAAGGTACAATTTCGTTTTGAAGGGGCCATGCTATAAGAAAGGAAAAGTAAAAACACAAGTTATGAGAAAACAAAAATAAAGTCCTAGAATTAAATTTTGCAACTGAAACATAGGCTTTGAGCCGTCGTCAATCCCAGCTCTGTGTTACCGTTTTAGTGACTAGATAGCTGAGTCCTATTTTGAGTGGTATAATTTTCAGATTAAGATTTTAAAAGAAGTACAGGCACAGGGAGGTTACGAGAAGGGGAGGGAACTATACAGCCACTTCATCCAGTTCAGGGTGTGGGCAAGAAATGTGTCTAAGTAAAAGTTTCTTCAGGTTTTTCACTATCCCATGCTTGGTGCTTTCTTACTGGCAAAGCTTTTGCCTCCTCAGAGAGCTGAGCCTCCCCATGTGATCAGATAACATCAGGTCAGGCGCTTCAATGACCAAATCCCTATTTTCAGAAACTTAACTCAGGTATAAAATGTGTTTGAGGCTCAATGTTGGCAGATAATATCTCAAACAAGCAGTTAATTCTCCAACATGTCTCAAGGGCAAGTATCTTTTAGCTGCTCATCTTTCTGGTCCCAAAGAGCAAATAAACAGAAGGTCATGCACTTGTGACCATCTATAGCATGTTCCTGGGCAGGCAGGCCCTTACTAATTAGACCCTGAGAGAGACTATGTAGAACTATGTGACTTTTAAATAGGATCTTCTTTGTGTAAAATATCAACAAGGACCAGAGGTATCCTCTGGGAGGGAGAAAGTAGGCATTATGAAAATTCCTTGAAGTTTGCATTTGAAGGGTCAAGCACAAACCTGCTGATCAGAGAGATAATACAGGGTTTAAGGTGCTTGGCGTGCACATGACCACCCCAGTTCAGTGTTACATATAGTCTCATGTGCACCACCAGGTGTGTCCCCTGAGCACAGAGCCAGTAACCAGCTCTGAGCACTACCATGTGCAGACCCCAAACTAACCCTCACCATACACACACAAGATAAAGAGAAACCTTAAAGAAAGAGGAAAAATAATTCTTCCTCTTCTCTAAAAGGTATTTGGTGTGTTCTTATATTCATGCCTAGAATTGTATAGAGGAGTACACATTAATAAATGTCTTATTGATATACTGACATTGACAATATTGACAGATTGATAAATGCCATAATCCTTTATTGCCTCTAAACTGGTACTTCCTGCTAGAGGCCAGAGTCACTAGAAGATAAAAGACCTGAGCACTGGTTTCTTAGTATCACATGGAAGATAGATAACAAATAATAATAAAAATGAAAAATCGATGACCTCTAGTCATCTAGTTAACATATGAGTAATAGGGCATGCACAAAAAAGGGCCTAGAATCTCCAGGCCTCACCTCAGTGGGGTTACGAGTGTGAACTTTGCAGAGAGGCCACCTGGAATTTTGGGGTTTAGTGGGTTTTTTTTTTTTTTTTTGCTTTTTGGGTCACACCCAGCAATGCTCAGGGATTACTCCTGGCTCTGCACTCAGAATTACTCCTGGAAGTGCTCGGGGACCTATAGTGATGCCAGGTATCAAACCCAGATCAGTGTGTGCAAGCAAATGCCCTGCCTGATGTCCTATTGCTCAGGTCCCCATCTGGAATATAATGGAGTATCATGCAGCCGCAATAAATGATAAAAATCATGCAGTGCAGTACGACATGAAGGGAACGGAGGGGATCCTGCTAAAGTGAACTAGTCAAGAATAAGGATAATGCTGAGTGATGATCTCATTCATCTGCAGAATAGAGAGGCCGCAGACAGGGGAACAAATATTGCGGAACAATGACAAACTCTTGGCTTTCAATTACAAAACTTACAAACAGACAGTGGGGGTGAAGCATGGGGGTAGATGAAAATCAGACTTTAGGTAATGTGGTGATAGTGGTGTCAGGTCAAGGGGGCACTTTGGTGGTGGTGGTGGTGGGGTAGAGTACGTAGCATATAAATATCAGAAATATCAAATAGTGTTATAACCATTGTTTCTAAACTATGATTTAACAATCTAAGAAATAAAGTTGTTCTTGCTTTAATTTCTTTTAAGTTGTTTCTTGCTTTAGATAATTCCTCTAACCTATGTCTTAATTTCCTTATCTGCTAAAATAAGGTTAAGTACAAAATATTTACTGGGCTCCTTCATATTTACTTGGTCGCAACTCAAGGCCTTGTGGTTCACCCATGGGAAATACTCTGTTTTGTGTAGCAACTGGATATTATTATAAAGAACGGGTGGATATTAGAGAAGATGGAAATTAAGGACCAGGAGGTTAGAGACTCTAAAAAGATGGGAAATGTCTGCAATCTTTTGTTGTAACCTCTTGTTTTGCAGCTGTAACTGGCTTATCGTCTACAACTCTTCAAAGACAGACTTCTTTTTTATTTAATTTTTTTATTATACCACATTGAGATATACAATTACAAAGGTGTTCATAATTGGCTCTTGGTAATACAGTATTCCAGCACCCATCCCTCCACCAGTGCCCCATTTCCAACACCAATGTACCCCACCCTCCCTGCCCACCCCCAGGCTGCCTCAATAGCAGGTAGCCCCCTTTCCCTCTCTTTCTCTCTCTGCTCTCTCTCTGTATCTGCATCTCTCTCCCTCTTCTTTTTACACATTGTGGCTAGCCCTACAGATATTTAGGAGTTTATCAGTTAAGTCTCTTTGTGTATATTCAATGGTGAGTTTTAATCTGCCATTACCATTTCCACATTTAGTAAAACACTGGTATCTATTTATATCCTATTAATGAATGCAGTCATTCTATATTTGTCCTTTTCCTTCTGACTAATTTCCACCTCAACATGATAGTCTCCATGTCCATCCATTTGCAGGTAAATTTCATAATTTTGTCTTTTCTGACAGCTGCATAGTATTCCATAGTGTAGATGAACCACAGTTTCTTTAGCCAGTCCTCTGTTCTCGGGCATTTGGTTGTTTACAGATTCTAGCTATAGTGAATAGTGCAGAGATGAAACAAGAAGTACAGATAGTGTTTCTGCTATGTTTTTTGGTCTCTGGTTATATTCCCAGGAGTGCTATTGCTGGATCAAATGGGAGCTCAATATCTAGCTTTCAGAGGAATGCCCATATTGTTTTCCCAAAAGGGCTGGACCGAGTCGGCACATCAGGGGCATCTACAGGGTAGCTGGGGATCTGGTTTGCTTCCTACCCTCTGGCTTATGGTCCCCTAATTCAAACCTACAAGTGAAAGCTGCTGTGACTTACCAAATCTCCAGTCTTCTGTTCCCTTTCTAAGTATTACTGCACTCATTCAGACTTTTAGAGATAGAATGAGCAAAATTTAAACTCAAAACAGACTTTGGAAAAGATGATTAGCTGGAAGGATGTACAGAAACTCCTCACATGTTTGGGAAGGGGGTGGTGTGTGCAAGGGTGGGGGTGGAGGGGCAGGGCTGGGAGCCTCAACCTGTCCTTGTGTACTGCCTGTTTCTGCTCCTCTACTTGTCTTTCCTCACAGCAGCTGTCTTAGAAGACAGGGAACCACAGTGTCTGACCAAAACTCAATCATGAGAACTTTGTAGCTGTATATCTCACTGTGACTTGTTGAAAATTACTTTTATTTTTTAAAGGTAGGAATCTAGTGCCACCAGCAGTCCCTGGCTCATATCTTCTTATTTTGTTGTAAGAGACAAAAAGGCTTTTCTCTAAATTTCCTGCTATTAATGAATCCCACAGAATGTTCTCACGGGCCTCGGCGCATGTTCCCTCCTGTATTAGTCCATCTGGCAGAAAGTTGGGCTGAGACTCTGCTCTGGAACCAGCTGCCTTTGATAGGCCTATATTCTTCCATTTGTTCAATGTACACTTTGTGTCAAGTTCTCTCCCCAGGGATTTCCACACCTTCCTTTAAAGTTCAGATCCTATCTTCTCAGAGTCCTTCAGTTTATTGTCCTGATTCATATTTATAAGAACTGAGATTGAGAGAACTTGGGTGACTACCAGAGTTTCAGAGCCAAGAGAGTGAAGAAGTAAAAAAAACTCAAAATCCTTTTCCACTACTAATAATCTACCTAAAGGCGTAAAATCATTATTCCAGAAGAGACATATGTGTACTTTATATTCATTTGCAGCACTGCGTACAATAGCCATGATCTGGAAACAACCCAAATGTCAACAATAAATGTCCAGATAAAGAAATTGTGTGTATACACAATGGAACATTATTCAGCTATACAAAAATGAAATTTTGCTATTTACTTACGAACTTTTGATAGAATTAGGAGTCGAGTGTAGAGTATAGTGAGTCCAAAGTAAAAAAAAACAAATACCATATAATTTTGATCACATACAGAAACTATAAACAAAGATATTTAGACAATCCCAATGGAAACAAATCTCTAGTCATAATCAACTGAAGTTGGAATTGAGAGGGTGGCGTGAGAGGGAAGGAACAAAGGACAGGGCTACGGAGATGGTACAGCAGATAGGAACTCTCCCTTACATGTAGCTGACCCAGATTCAATCCCACAGCATCCCAATGGTTCCCTGTCACAGCCAGGAATGATTCCTGAGTGCAGAGTCAGCAGTAACCACTGAGCATCCACCAGGTGTGCCCAAAGAAGGAAAAAAAGGGAGGAGAGGAAAGGAAGGAAGGGAAGGAGGGAAAGGAGAAGGAAGGAAGGAAGGAAGGAAGGAAGGAAGGAAGGAAGGAAGGAAGGAAGGAAGGAAGGAAGGAAGGAAGGAAGGAAGGAAGGAAGGAAGGAAGGAAGGAAGGAGGGGAGGGAGGGAGGGAGGGAGGGAGGGAGGAGGGAGGAGGAAGGAAGAAGAGGAAGGAAGTGAGGAGGAAGGAAGGAAGAGAGGAAGGAGGGAAGGAAGGAAGGAAGGAAGGAAGGAAGGAAGGAAGGAAGGAAGGAAGGAAGGAAGGAAGGGAAGGAAGGAAGGAAGGAAAGGAAGGAAGGAAGGAAGGGAAAGGAGAGAGGAAGGAAGGAAGGAAGGAAGGGGGAAGGAAGGAAGGAAGGGAAGGAAGGAAGGAAGGAAGGGAAGGAGGAAGGAAGGAAGGAAGGAAGGGAAGGAAGGAAAGGGAGGGAGGAGGAAGGAGGGAGTGAGGGAGGAAGGAAGAGAGAAAGGAAGGAAGGAAGGAAGGAAGGAGGGAAGGGAGGGAAGAAGGAAGGAAGGAAGGAAGAGAGGGAAGGAAGGAAGGAAGGAAGGGAGGAAAGGAGGGAGAGAGGGAGGGAAGGAAGGAAGGAAGGAAGGAGGGAAGGAAGGAAGGAGAGGAGGAAGGGAAGGAGGGAGGGAAGGAGAGGAAGAAAGGAGGGAGGGATGGAAGGAAGGAAGGAAGGAGGGGGAAGGTGAAGGAAGGGAAGGAAGGGAGGAAGGAAGGAAGGGAGGGGAGGGAGGAGAGAGGGAGGGAGGAGGGGGGGAGGGAGGAGGAGGGAGGAAGGAAGGAAGGAAGAGAAGGTTCCTGGGGATTGAACCTGTCTTTCGGATTCTTGCAAGGCAAATAAATACTCTACTCACTGAACTATTGCTCCAGCCCCCTCAAATACTGTTTTTACATGCTTCAGTATCTTGGCAGTTACTACCACCCTTAGGAGAGAGTAAAAGTATTTGTGAGGAAAATAACACTTTCTGTTATAATTCTAGTTTAAAACCACTGCTCTGAGTGTGTTCATATTTACCTGCTTTTGTCCTTTTGAGCATGAAAGCTCAAAGAACAATATTGTTATCCTTAGATATTTGTATCCCATTATCTTCCAATGAGGACACTTTCAAAATAAATAACCTGTCTTATATCATATGTCTTATAGTTGATATAACAAACACTTAAACTGGTTCTATTGGTTTCTATCTGGCTTTGTGCCCATATTCTTCCTTTCTCTTCTACTCTCTTGTACTATCTTTCTCTCTCTCTCCCTCTTTCTCACATTTTCTGAACTTCTTTGTAGTAAGAGCATTCAACATGAGTTCACAATAATTTTTCCAGTGTACAATATAATATTTTAAGCATAGGTAAAATAGTAGGTCAACACATCTCTAGAACTTATCCTACGTAACTAACACTTCAGATTCATTAAACAACTCTCCATTTTTCTTCTTTATTTCCTAATAACTATTTTTACTCTCTGCTTCCATGAGTTAAATTATTTTTATCTACTTTATTTATTAGGGCCCATATAATATTTATTCCTCTTTGTCTGGGTTATTTCACCTTCTATAAATGTCCTCCAGAATTATCCATGATGCTACATATGCTAGGATGTACTCATAATTTAAGGCTGAGCGCGTATTTTTTCCATATTTTGGCTACCAGGAATAGTACTGGTATACAGATGCCTTGGAAGTTCTGATTTAAATCCTTTGGGGTATCAGACTGAAGGGATAGTACAGGGGTTAAGACACTTGTCTTGCATGTTACTGACCCACTTTGGTCCAGCACTTACCCTGGTCCCACAATCACCACCAGGAACCACCCCTGAATACAGAGCCAGAAACAGCCCTTGAGAACTATTGAATGATCTCCTACCCCAGCTCCACCCAGCCTCTTCTACCGCCAAATTATTTGGAATATAGACCCAGGGCTGGGAGTGCAGGAGCTTATGACAGTTCTAGTTCTTTTATTTTTTGAGAACCTGTTTCATTGCTTTCCATGGTGACTGCACCATGTTATAGTCCCCACCAACAGAGCAGATTCTATTTTAACCACAAATAAGTCTTTTATTTGATTTACCAACTTCATCCATGAAATTTAGAAAAAAGTTCAGTTCTATTACCCCAAAAATGTCAAATATTACTCATCCATAAGATCACAAAATAGGATGAAAAGTTCACTGCCTATACATGCTGAAAATAAAGTTTCTAGACTGGGTGAACTTCTATCTGAGAAAAGTTATAAAATGACTTTTTAGTAATTTCTTATAGAAAAACATAGGAAAGATTATGAATCACGCAGGTTTTCAAAAGCTGAAATTCCTATGTAAGGAGCGAACAACTGGAAAACTACTGCCAACATTGGTTCATGAAACAAAGGCATTTTTAGGTTTTGCCCTCTATGTTCTTCCCAAGATGCATCAATGGATGTTTTCAACTAGTATTCTATATTCCAACAATTATTTTATTTTTCTCAAACATTGCATGCTGTTCTATGATTTTATGCCTTTCTTTACCCTGTCAACTGTTCCCAGAATAAGTTGTCCTTACAACACACAACTGATATTCCATTTCTACCTGGAAATCTTCCAGAATAAACAAGGGAAAGAATCTGTGGAACTTGCCTGGTCCTCTACCCCTTGTATCAGTCATACCTTCCTGTACTACCTCTAAGCCTGGGGTATTTTGACCAGAATTTGTTGTGTGACCCGCAAATGCCATTGCATATTTGTCCACTCTTTTCAATCTCTCTTCTCTGAGTAGACATAGGTTTCATAGTACCTCGGTAGCACCAACACTAAGTTTTCAACTGTCAAGAACATCCATTTTAAAAGATACACCATCTTGAACAAATGTAGGTGCCAGTTGAATGATTATAGCCAAGAGCAGACCAACTAGATGAGGAACCAGTCGGCCCCACCCTGCGAAATCCTGGGTAAGCTAAGTAACTGCACATTGAGTGACCTCTTTTCTCCATAATTATAGTTCTATGTTTTCAAATTTGACCAATAAAAGGGAGCCACATTAAGGCCTAGACTCCCACCCTCAGAGATCAGGGAACCAAAAGTTCTCTCACGGGAGGCCCAGAGCAAAAAGTTCTCTCTGCTCATGAGCTTCCCTTTGTGGCCATCAGGCAGGATACATACCCTTCAGGACGCGAGAGTAATAAATCTTGATCTTCAAAGTTTACTGATGGCTGTTGCCGAAGGGGCATCCTACATCTGGCGTAATAAGAACCACAAGGGGCTATTCCAGTGCACATTATTAGGCTCCAATGGGGAAGTGTCTGCCTAGGCTCACCACAAGCTGTACAGGCCCTGGCAAATGTCTCCTGCTGAGACCCACAACAGCTTACGCCACACTCCTCCCAGACCACTAACAATGTACTGTGGAACAAGATTGAATCAAACTAAGCTGATTGAAAACAACTGAAAAAGTGCGCATTTGAAATTTCCAAGACTTTATCTAATACGTCTTCCCATATCTCCTCATTCTTTTCCCATCTGGAGTTGTCTCTTCTGCACACCTATTTACATTCTGGAGAACTTCCATCTGCAGTAGCTCCCTCTGCTAATAGTGCATCTCTCTCTGTTTGTTCCTTCATCAAGCACTGAGCAAACCATTATAGATCATATTCTGTGTTCAGAGCTAGGGATGTAAGATAGATGAGCCAGGACTCCTGCACCTCCAGAGTTGATTATCCGACAAAGTTTCTGAGAGCGTTTCCAGGAAAAATCAAATGTAAGTGAGCACCTTGCAAGTCAAAGAAGAAGAAGAAAAGCATCTAAAGAGAAGGATCGAGGGGAACACTGAAAGGGAAGATAAATATGGAAGTTTTTTGGTATATTCTGTATAATATCCCCTCAAAAAAAGAAGAGATTTTCACCCATTTTTATGTCAAATTATACTTTTCATAGCCATTGCCAAGTTTCTTTTACACCTCTATAAGGTCTATCGAAATCCTGAAAGGACATTCCTGCCAACATTAAGAGGGCTGTACTGATCTTCTCCTTTGAACAAACTACAGGAACAACGGGAGCCTGCCATACAACTGACGTATTGCTACTGGCGGCTATGTTGCTCTTGTGATTAATGATCTTTAATAACATTGCCAGAGAGCAGAGTCAGAAATACTGAACCTAAAAACACATGTTCGAAAAATGAAAAAGAAGTACTTTTCATCACATTCAAGGATGACATTGAACTATGGAGTTCAAGCCAGATGGAAGAGATGGTGTCAACAGGTGATAAGAAACATGGAACTGGTGATTGTGTGGTGATTATATCATTTCTATTAAAAAAATGGGATCGACTTAAGCAAGTTACCAGGACAGAATACTGAATGAGAATCTTTGTGATAAGAACTGCCATAAGGAAACAAGGAATCAGAATAATAAGCTTTGCCCTTGAAAGACTTTAGTTTATCAAAAGAAATGCTGCGATCACTAGGTATAAAACCCAGCACCTAGACATGTCAGCTAATGACTATCTCATATGTTTATGAAATGTCAACAGGTATTACTACTGTTTGGGAAATTATCCTCCTTTTGGAATAAAGGGGAATAATCAAGGGAGAATAGTAGGACTGTAAGTTAGTTATGTGTTTATTTTGGTTTGTTTTTAATAACTCTTACTCCCTCGAACTTGCTCACCCACCAAAAGACTGGGATTAGAATGCTTGGATGGCTGGAAGGGGGTTAAGGAGTATGTTACTTGTCCTGACTTCCTAATATCTGTAAGAACAGTGGAAAATTCTACCAGAATTAATTTACTTCTTATGCTGGCACCAGATATGTTTATTTTAATCATTCTCCCTTCTGATAAAATTCTTTACACTTGAATACTCACAAATTCAAGTTGTGAGTAGTGTTAGCTATGTTTGAAATATCCAAGACTTTTACAACAGCATTTTCATGCTGTTCTGAGAGATATGCAATCTAGCCTCAGGGAGTGGAGTTCTAGGTTCCTTTTAGGTCATTTGGGAATCTCCACTCGCTGCTCTCCCTTGTCCAAAGTCAAAGAGCTGAGAGACTCGGCACTCCCAACAGCTCTAAGATGGCTGCTGTTGTCGGATCCCGCCTTCATTTGTCTGCAAATGCGTGTAAGCAAACCACAGCAAGAAGATGCTAACCTTTGAACTCTTTAGGCCTCCTACGGTCAGACATAGAGATTTCTGAGATTTCTATTTTGTGCTTTGCTTATCTTCAGAGTTGTGTACAGCACGTGAGACTAACAAAAGTGATTACACTGGTGGGGATTTATAGGCATTTGTAATTTGTTTATTGTGTGTAATAGATCGCAAAAAGCAGGGGGCCAGCATTGGAGTCTACGAGTAAAAGAAGCTGCCTCAGTTTACAAGACTGCCTCAAAGCCTCTCTCACCCCTTCAGACTCAATGGAAATTTCCAGTAGCTACCTGAGTTTCTGGCCTGCAGGTAAAACAGAAGTGCCCCAAACCTCCTCTCAGATAGAATCACTTGACTAAAAAGCTCAAGCAACACAAAAAAATAAGTCTTTTCTTGTTAGTAAGATCAGTTTTTATTACAAGACTGTTTTAAAAAGCCCAACAGAAAAGCCGAAATGAAAAGGGACAAAAGGTGAGATCTGGTCTAGCTGAAGCCATAGACTTTAAGCTTCTCTACACAAACCCGGTGTACCTGTCTCTCCCCAAAGCACCTGCAATTGTTACCTACCCCAAAATCTATCAAATCTCATTGCTCTAGATTGTAGATGGGGGACCCAGTTCTGCAGTAGTCCTCAATTTAGCTCCTTCTCATGAAGAACAGGTGTGGGTGATACCACTGGTCTCTGCTCTTTGGAATTCCCTTTCAGGCAGCCAACTCTATCTTATGGACTTCAAGTCCCTCATAGTACAGCCCCCAGCACTCAGAAGGGCTTCGGATGGATATAATGAAAGCCATTCCTATCAGTTGGGGGAAACCCTGTAAGCTGGGAACCAGGGAGCCAAAGTCCAAATACCAAATATACTACAGTAAATACTTTTTTTTTTATACTACAAGTAAATACTTCTTATATCAGCCAACTGTATTCCAAATAATTTAGAATAAAATGTTCATATGGTTTTAATCAGGAAAATTATTTGGCTCGGGAAGCTCCAGGTTAGGGGTCCGGAAAGCAGGTAGGGTGTTTGTCTCTTGCGTAATGCATACCTCCAGGGTTCACCCTCCCAGCATCCCATTTGGTCCCCCCCAGAGCACTACCACACCCGGATAATTCCCTGAGTGCAAAGTCAAGAGCTTAACCTAACGCAGCTCCAGGGTGTGATGCAAAGGGGGAGTATTTACTTAACAACTCCCTCGTTTTATGTGGGCAGTTTGTAAAGCGCTGTTCCCCAAACATAATAGTATATGCTACCATACTGCTATGGCATCGGGTGATTCCTCCTCTCAATAAGCTTTTACAAACGAGTTATTTTTTTGGCTTTTGGATGTTACCCAGTGCTCCTCGGTGGATTACTTCTGGCTTTGTACTCAGGAATTACTCCTGGCAGTGTTTGGGGACCAAATGGATGCTGGGAATTAAACCTCATCTGCCACATGCAAGGCAAACATGACCTCCTGTTGACCATCTCTCTGGCCCCAAATAAATTCTCCTGCTAAAACCCATATAAACATTTTAGTGCTATGGATGCCAAAAGACTGCATGCAAGGTGACTGCATGCAAGGTAAAATGCCCTAAACTGGCGTAGAATAATCCCATATTTGCGAAAATACATTCAACCCCCATATTAAAACTATTTCAAGAAACTATACCCCCTCAAAATTTATTATATGTTAGGTTTTTTCTTTGGGCAAGTGGAGTTTTTAAGATTAAGCTTTTATTTTTTCAACTTCTGATTATTCCTTCCCAAATTTCTACTATTGGAAAAAGCTTAAGAGACAAAAGATTGTTTAATACATGCCGCTTCCCTTTTTTTTTTTTATTCCCATTTAAAGATTATTAAAAGCCCAGTAAGTTCATCATGTCTTATACATGGCAAATAAATCTCTGCGAAACTACCTCTTCAGTCTTGGCAGTTCGTTTGCTAGCACAAGGGGCAAAAAACCTGGCATTAGGCTTAAAATCAAATTTCCAAAATAGTTAGAAAACTTATTTAAAGCCACTTAATAAATTCAAAACAGCAGCCAAAAAGCTTATAACCTCAAATTCTTAAAACTGGATCCCCAAAAAAAAAAAAGTAAAGTCTCCATAGTCTTGAATTTCTATTCAATTGTCTATTGGAGCTTCGGGAGCTTATGTACTTGGGTAGTTTGAAGGGGAAATTTACGCTGCCATACTCTGCAGCTGTTCCCCAAAAAGACAAGTAAGTTTCTTTTCTCCCCACCTTCCAGCCAAGTGCTTGGTCATGCCAGTGCTAGCTGGTAGCCTCCAGAGACCTTCCAGTTTGGACTCTTTGGAACCTCTGACCACCAAGAAGTATCAGCTCTGGCTACCGCCTGCTAGGAAGCTCAGTGAGCAAGGGTAAGAAAGACTCCAGTCATCTAATAGTCCAACATGCATCAAAAAGTGGCCCGCCCCTGGCAAAAACGCCACCCTCCCCGGCGACCCCCCACGTGACCTCATGGTACACCAGAGCAAATCTGAGGAGGGTCAGCATGGCTGAGGCATTCAGTCCCAAATACCAACCCACAGGAGCTGAGCTTAAAATAACGCATGCTGTTTCAAGCCAGAGTTTCCGAATTGGTGCTCTTATCATGAGCTTGAAACTAACTGATACACCTCAGTTCATCAAATCCCCCTGCTCATTTTCCAAATGAGGAAACCCAATTAGGTGAATGAGTGCTCCACTTTAGGAGGTGGGCACACGATAAATCAGCCTGACTGGGTGGTAGCCAGAAACTCCTCAAGGCCCTGACAGTTTCCCAACCCTGTGCTTCAGGGAGAAAAGGGTTAAAGAGCTTGCAGGCATGGAAGGAATTAAAAGATTAATAAAACAAGTACCCAGAAGGGGTTCAGGACACCCCTGGCGCTTCATGGGCTCCACGTGCTTCTGCCAGCTCAAGAGTTTGGCTGCAGGGAATGAAAAATAATAATAATAAAGCACATTGTCTATCCTCACATCCCTTCCTGCTCAGTTCAGTACTTCCCAAGCTCAGACCGCCTTGAACTATAAAGTCTCAGGGATCTAAGCATAGTCATTCCCTACCTTCACTCTCGTCTTTCTTTCTCAATTCCTCCCCATCCCTTCACCTGTCTCTTCTCTACCCCTTTCCTCTTCTCTCCTTTCCTACCCTTTCTCTTCCCTCCCTCTCCTTCCCTTTCTTCTCTCAGTCCCTTTCCCCTCTCTCATCTTCCTCCCTTTCTCCTCCCTCTCCCTCCTGCTCCTTTCCCTGTCCCCATTCTTTAACTCTCTTTCTGAAAAAGAGCTTGCAGACATATTTACCACATCTTTCTCTGACCTCACCCACCTCCTTCATGCCCTTAGGAGGTCACATTGACAGAGAAACTAATCAAAAATTATAACCTGAACCAAATTTCAAGTTGCTCTTGACTAATCATAAAATGTCGTAAGGTGTTTGGCCTACAACGTTGCGCCAATTAATCCTCACAGCCACTCCTTATGTTAATCTAGGCTTCATTCTCAAGCTGTAGAGCAAGAGAAGATGATTGTTGTAACAGGCCTCAGGAAGGCAGGATACAAACCTCAGCAGCCTGGCCCTGGAGCCAAGGCTGAGACAACCACTTACTAAACCACAGTACTCTCCCTAAGTGTAGGCCCAGAGATCCGTGCCAAGCGGCCCAAACTTTTCTTTCCATTAGCCACAGTGTGTTTACCACAGCCTAACTAGCAGCTTCTATTTATTCTGGGATTTTCTAAAAATGTGCTTTAGCAGACTTTCAAGCCAAGCCATTACCCATCACTCTATATTAAATTGAGCCACAAAAAAGTGAAAATCATGAGCATTTTGAAACATACTGGAGTCCTTTATAGAAACAGAAATAATCTAATAGACAAGCTATTGTTAATTTACAACCTTAATTTTCAGACACACTTCTTGAGTCAAAAAGTACTTCCTCATGAAGGTAATTCCTATAGGGATACAGGTGGCCAAGGACTAAGTACACATCTACTGTACGTTAAAATGTATTTCTTACTTAACTTAAATATTTCTGAAATCTCAAGTTTCTGTCTGAACTATTTTTAATCAGCTAAAATGTCATAATAAGCCATATGTTGGTCCTGATCCGATTTACATACACCAGACGTACTCATAAAAGTATCAAAAGGTATTTTGAAAGAAGTCTGTGTTTGTTTTACCAAGAAAATGAATTGCTTTTCAGTCTATCATATCATAGAACTTATGCTGGCAGGCAGGAAAGGACTACGTAACTGGTGGGGAAATGGGGTGTTCTTTACACATTCCCTCATGGACACGCCATTAGTATCACTTTTAAACTTCAGAATATGGAGCTTAATACGTTTACATGGTTTATAAGATGTCACTTTACCACTATCCACAAAACATCCACAGCTAAAACGCAAGCAGAAATGTATTTCTGTGGTTAGCTCTCTTGTTGGTACAGGGTTCTCTACCTCTCTTCATCCATCTGACACTATATAGCTCCCATACCGAAAAATTAAGCAAGTCACTCAGCTCTAAGGATGCTGGAGGATATGATTGCTGATCAGGTTGGAGTGCACCTGTTGGAGTCAGGGGTCTTGTCAGGCCACTGTCAGGACAAGGCTCTTGGCACCTGCTTTCACAGGGCTGCACAGTTTAACTGGGAGGAAGAGGGTTAGACAAATAGCACCATGAGTAACCACAGGATTACATTTTCATGAGACCTCTGAGGAGAAAGTACTTGATATTTTAGAAGTTAATTCTAGGGACATATAAAGGGACATGGGCTGCATGAAGAGGTTAGGAAAATCCACTGAAGTAAGGTTATCAGTCCTTAGGGATACGTAGGAGTTAGGCAGATAGAAGTGGGTGTGGAGCTGGTACAATGATTGTTGAGAAAAACAAAGGGAAGTCTGGAGAGAAAGGAAGAGTGGGAGGAATAGAGAGAGAGAGAGAAGGAAATAAGTTTAGGCAAGAAGAAGAGGAAATGCAAAGGAAGTGAGTGGAGAGAGGAGGAAAATGGAGGGAGAGTAAAGGGAAGCAGAGAGAAGAAACACTGAGTTCAAATCTATTAACTGCATACACAGTATAACAAGCCAGGGAAATATCAGGAAACTGTCTAAAAGTAACTTTGCTGCAATGCTAAAGAAACACCCCGTGAGCCCTCCCATTAATCAAATTGGAAATAAGCTTTCATATCAACCTAAAGAGGATTCATAACTCAAATTTGGACAAGGAAAGAAACTAGATGATACTTAAGGGAAATAAGTAAATTGGGACTTAATGTTGGCACTTGATAAAATTTTATGAACTTTGTAGGCTTTGAATAGAAATCCTGCATGTAAAAATTTTTAAAGATGAAAAAATGAAATAAAGCTAATTTCTCTAAACTCTGGACCCAAGAAAGCGTAAAAAGAGTATCACAATTTCCCATGATACCACACAACCATACAATTGTTCATAGTTCGCATAATCAGATAAATAGGAAATACTTTTATGATGATATGTACACATATATGTATAGATATATATATATACATACTTTTTATTTTGCTTTTTTGGGTCACACCTGGCGTGCTCAGGCGTTACTTCTGGCTCATAAATTACTCCTAGTGGTGTTCAGCAGACCATACTCGGATTACTGAGTTAAGATCGGATTTAGCTGTGGCCAAGGCAAATACCCTATGCTGTGCTTTATTGCTCCAGCCCCTTATGATGATATTACCTTTGAGTGATATCTTCTCTGGACGTAAGAGTGCTTTCTCTGTCTTCCCCCTCTAGGAATGAAAAGTTATTAGATTTAGGGTCATTTAGAGGCTTTGTACATACCTCCCTTTAGTATCCACAAACTGCTCTGTAACACCTCTCACCCTACAGTACTTAAACCAAGAACTACACTGCAATTTTTGGTTTTAGTAAGATATGATTTAAAATAATATTAATAGTCACCCAGTTAAGGTGTAATATATTCCATGCCCATTTTCAAAGTGTCAATATCTCTTACCACTTCTTTCCCTAAATCCCTCATCCTTTCCCAATTCACCTTGTCAGGAGAATTCCATGGTCTATTTTCATTGGTCATTATCTGTTTTACATGCTTTGTTTCTTTTTGTTTGTTTTGTTTGGAGGTTACACC
>JAJIBD010029586.1:0-25693 GCA_021461705.1 Cryptotis parvus
AGCGGCTGCCCAGTTCATCAATAAATGGACTTAGAGATGACTACAAGAGTATGCCACCCGCACGGCAGAGCCTGGCAAGCTACCCGTGTCGTATTTGATATGCCAAATACCAGTAACAATTATAGACCTCAATCCCATGACCTGATGGAATGGTTTGAGGCTCTTTATGTTCCTGGAGCAAGCAGGAGCCTTAGGCTCTACTTCCATGAGACAGGTCATATGGAGATGCTACTGAGGCCAGCTCGAGACAATTCGATGAGCGGAAGACAGTAAAAAATTAGCATGAATATCACTTCAAACTCAAGTACCTAAAATGATAACGAGAAAGAAAAAAATTGGAACACCAATTTTGAAAACATTCGAATCACATGAATTAAATAAAATTTATATTTTGAAAAAGTATTATGTTGGGCTACTAAAGTAGAATTCCTATCAAAGAGAAGAAAAAAGTGATAAAATTTCAGATAGAAACATTATAATGTGAAGCATAGAATTTTCCCAGTGATAAAAAACTATTTAGGAATGTGAAACTTTAAATGTTTGACTTTACCAAATTCTGTATACAATGATGTTACTAAACATTGATGTATCTATAATATATATTTACATAAGATCTATATGTAAATTTCCCAACCACTAAGCAGGAAATCATTTAATTGGCACAATAATTTATATGTTTATGGGGCTTCAGATTGTGTTAATGAATTGCTTATTTTCATGACATTAGGATTTTATCAGTTTACCTTACAAAGATTTTCAGCGCTTTCAATGTTCTGAAAAATGATTGCTTCTGCTGTTGTCTTTTTCTCCATGGTTTACAGACATGGTTTAGAATGACGCGATTGTTCTCTAATAGAGTATAGAGCGGCCCACGATTTATTGAGCTTTGCAAGGTGAAAGAGAAAATTGGCATCAGCAAGCATAAATTCCCGAGCAGTAAATTCCCACAAAGTAGCACGGCTTCAAAGTAGTGAGCCACATTTATATTCTATTCCATCTGAAGCAAAATCTTTTAGAGCATTAATGTCAACATTTACAAATGGAGTTACCTATTCCTATGAAGTGGTCATTTCTGGATAATTTTAATCTCATAAGTCAGTGTTTTCCTGCAACATTAATAATGGAAGCAAGAAATGAAAGCAGAAATGGAAGCATTTCGCTTTATTTTTAAATAGAAGAATAAAACCTTGCAGTTTAAAATTTTTATTGATTCTCTTTTTCAGTGAGTGGTAAAGGATGTTAGTTTCTAGTTCTGTAAAAAAAATTAAGCATAAAAAAGCATTAATATGGGGGCCGGAGCGATAGCCCAGCGGGATAGGGCATTTGCCTTGCACACAGCTGGCCTGTGCCAGCCTGGGTTCGATCCCAGCATCCCATATGGTCCCCGAGCACCACCAGGGTAATTCCTGAGTGCAGAGCCAGACGTAACCCCTGAGCATCGCTGGGTGTGACCCAAAAGCAAAAAAAAAAAAAAAAAAAAGCATTAATATGCCTCATTTTTGAGTTTCCTTTTTTTTTTTTTTTTTGCCTCACACTCGGCATGCTCAGGGCTTACTCCCTGGCTCTGCACTCAGGAATTACTCCTGGCGTGGGGACCATATGGGATGCCGGGATCGAACCCAGGTCAGCCACATGCAAGGCAAACACCTCCCCTGCTGGACTATTGCTCTGGCCCCTTGACTTTTTTTGTTGGCCATCCTGCTTTCTTATTGGGACTTAGTCAAGAGTCCATGTAGTTTCACGGCACTGACAGCATCAGATAGGCTTTAATTCCTCTGCATCATATAGAAACAACATTAATAATGTGAGTTTTATTATTTTCCTTTGCATACACCATGTGTATGCTTTTAATGTTAGTGGAACAGCAGGTTGCTTACATTATCAAGTGAGATTGAAGCAGAAAAGCCTTACTGGCCTTCCACTGTTCAATCCATAACGTGCTCTTATGGAAGGGTGTTCAAGATAAGCTTTCCCAAGTCTCATTTAGCTTCTTGGCTACTACCCTCAAAAGGGGCTACATTCCCATTGGAACTATGGAGTGTCCCATTCGTGCACCTTAAGAAACAGAACACAATAGAGCCAACCAAAATTTGACTTGACCAAATTTGTTAATAAACCAATAATCCATCAGATTGGCTGACTGCCCAGATTCACTTCCCACGTGACCCAGTGAGACTCACAGTGGTGAGAGATTGGATGTCTGTGTAGGCCTGCCTTCCAACTCTGTATGCACTGAAGCTTTGTTCAGTTATACAAAGATAAAAAATGTGACATCTCTACAGAGTTATTATGGAAAGAAAAATGATTCAATAGTATATATCTTTTAAAAAACCCGTATTAGGTTTTAAAATGTTTCTGGCCCATAGGTGCTCAGTGCACAGTAGTTACTGGTGTGGTGGTTATTAGTATTTGAATTGAATTGTGTGTTATTTCTATCTTATAATTCTCTCGTAGTTGGCATTAGGGTACGAGTGTGTGTGTGTGTGTGTGTGTGTGTGTGTGTGTGTGCATGCGCGTGTGTGTCTTGTTTTCCCAGGCCATGTGATCTTTGTCTGCTCATTGTTGTACCGTAAGCCATACCTGGCACCTAGAAGGCGCTCAGTGCTGTTCAGGAGGAGGGGAGCTGGGATAGAGAGAGGCCTTTCACTTCAGGTCCCAGTACTCTGCTGTGTGTCTTCGCTCACCCACTCCTGCAGGACAGGCACGCCTTCTTCGGTGGTCTCCCTTGGCTCCAAGAACAGCATTTGCACATAGCAGCAGGTCTGTGTGAAGGATGGTGAGCAAGTGAATGATTGATTGCAATGGACAGAGTCTCGGCGTTCGTTTCCCAGACCTGCTCCTGTGATACAGACATCTCAGCTTAGTGACGTAATTTGCTTTGTTCTTACTGGAAACCAGACAGGATAGATTCTTAGAGAGAATATAAAGTGAAAAACTTTTTTGGCCTTTTTAAAGCCTTGGTTTGCAGGTGGAGGTAAGTATCTCAGAATCCTTTCATCTTTTGTTGTGTTTTTTGTTTTGCAATTTACACATCATTTTTGCTTCTTCCAAAAGTTCATTTAAAATTCTTGTATTTTAAGTGTGAGTAGATTTTGACACAGTGACGCTTTATTTGAGTTGCATTATATATGCGGTCAGAGCAATGAATTCTTTCTCTGTTTATATCAGAGAACATTCCAGCAATTGTAAAGCCACATGCATGCACGCGTGCACTCGAACCACATCCAGTGGCAAGTTATTATGAGGACTGACAGACTGTCATCCTTTTTGATGGCTTGAGCTGTATATCTCTGGAACAGCAATGGGGCTCTTATGCAGAAAGTATCATATGTTCCCAGCCAATTTACAGGGAAACAGCAATAACATTTTATCATGGTTGAGAGCCCAGTAGCTGCTTCCTATTAAACTTGCCCTTTCAGATACCTGTCTTGGATTAATTTGTTGATTTCAAATGGAAACTCAGTCTTCTCCAGTGAAGCATGACGTTCTAGGATAGACTCCCTGAATGACAATTACTGTGTATTCTAGCTGGTTTCAGACCATTACAAGCCTTGGGCACGGAGGAAGACAGAGGACTTCAGTAACTGATTTTAATATCATGTCTAATTTCAACTGTCAGTTATAGATGTGCCTGTGAAAGAATCTTCAGAAAGATGAAATGCAAAACACTCCTAACTTACTCTTTTAATGATGCACTGTACTGGAGGGTGGGGAGCAGGGAAGGAAAGTGGAGAAGGAGTGGGCATCTTCCCAGAGGGGTATCCACACAGTGGGGAAGACTCCAGGTTTGAGAAGAGAGCTCAAAGACTCCTTTTTATGTGTGTGCCCTTCAAGATGCTTCTGAGTAATAATGCGCTCACCAAAAGGGGCTCCACAAATGAGTGCCAGTTGTCTTCCTCCAACACTCAAGAAAAATTAAATGTAAGGTTTTACAGAGGGCAGTAAGCCTTGCTCATCACTCTGGTGAGTAGCAGAAGCAGAGCACAACTTTCCTTAGCAACCAGGATTGTTTTTGAAGTCTTGCCTGGTACGTTATAAAGATGGGGAGTAGCTTAGGTGTTTTCAATGTTATGGGTGAGCCATTTCAAAAGAGCTTATGAATTAGCCCCTAAATATATTTCAAATTGAAATGGGAGGTGATATTTTGGGGGAGCCTTAGAAATACCTGCTGCTGGGCAGGAACAGTAGTACAGTAGGTAGGGCACTTGCCTTGCACAAGGCCAACCTGTGTTCCACCCCCCAGCACCCCATATGTTACCGGAAGACCACCAGGAGTAAGCCCCCTGAGCACAGCTGCTTGTGGCTCCAAAACAAAATACCCACTATTTATGGAGCACGTTAGATATGTTCTTAAACAGTTATGCTTAAAGGATATATTTATAACCACAGCAAATTAACTAATTTGTTGTTTTTCTTTTCACATTTTCTCCCTAAGCACATTGGTTTTTATCTTTTCCAGAGTCATCTGCTACAGTAGTGTATGTATTACCAAATTTTACCAAAAGGAGGAAAGAAATCATGAGTAGCAATTACATATGCAACATACTTGAGTCTTTAGAAAAGAATGAATCAAACGCTTGGTATTCCCTCCCACCCAGTCTACAATTGAACAGAAAGTATGACAGCCAGTTTAAATAAAATCTTATAGATGTTTTAATTCTTATTTTAAAAAACAAAAACATAGCACCATAGTATAACATAGCCCACCATATGGATTCACATACATGGTTCACACAGTCTTGAACCATAGTCTGCACCCATAACTGCTCGCCTCCTGGAAAACAATTATAGGAGGTGGAAAATCCACACAAACCCTGTTGGCAGCCCTGCCTCTGCCAGGCCTGGGGGAAAATGCTACTGGCCATGGTAGTCAGATTTGAGGGCGAGAGGGAGGTTGGGAGAAGCGTATATTTAAACACACAAAATAAACAAGAACTTAAGCCCAAGTGTGTAATTCAACACTTACATGTGTTTCTTTTTTAATATTCTTTCTTAATTCTGAGAGAGACTGGCTTTAAGAAAAGGCAAAAAGCTTTTATAGCAATTGTCTTATAATGGCTCTTGGTATTAAAGAAATCAATAAATCGCTGGGTGTAAAGTTTTATTTGAAACTTGGTTACATGCTGCTTAGCAGAACTGTTCTTCCCAAACTCCATTCAAGATACTTAGAATAAAAATAATGCAGCTTTTTGATTTTTTTTCTCCTAGGTTCACATGGAACAGCCGTTTGTGCCATCAGCTTGGTGATAGAACAAATGATGTTTCCGCTTGGGCGAGCTTTGTTTTTATCAGGATCAGTAACCTTATCAGCAGTTGACCCAGAACTATAATGCATGTCTCTGAATAGATAGCATATGTCACAACTCTGTGCAGACTTGCTTCATAAGCAAGATTGTCTAATGAAGATTTAATAAATAAGAAAAAGTTTGCAAGCAAAAAATGTCCTCTTGGATAATGATAACTTCTCATGTGCCTGTTTTACTGCTTTTGGCTCATCTCCTACATTTATCCTCATAAAACCTAGAGGAATAAACATACCTATAAATGCATCTGCACGGACTCCCATGATACTTAGTTTATCTGTCAATATTTCTTCCTGAAATATATCATTTGTGAATCAAGAATGTAGAATTGAGGTGATCATACTGGTTTAAGGTTCTTATGTGACACATAAATGCAATAATGCCCAAAAGACTGGAGAACTCATGTGTGTGATAAACTGACAACACTTTTATCCAATTACCTTTTGTTTCTTAGAATGAGGATAGTGTAAGTTTTCTCTCCGTGCAGAACGGCCTGCCTTAGCAGTGCTTAGCCACTAGATCTTAATGCCCTATAATTTGAGATTGGATTCTTCCCTCCCATCAGTCTGCTTTGATCTTTGAAGACATGGAGTAAATGGAGAGAGAAGATGGAGCATCCTTGCACATAAATAAGCCACACGTAACTTGCACATTTTGACAATTAACACTTCTTTTCTTTGACCTTTGACAGGTTAGGGGCTTGACCCACGGCTGTTGGCTAAAATCCTGAACATGAGCTCAGGACGGTGTTGGTCAAGTGACACTTACAATCCTGTACCTGGGGTGATGGATGGAGTGCCCTCTGCAAATAACTATCAGGGTGGATTTGGATCAGCACTCATGGCTAAGGTAAGGTGAATGCAGAGATAGGGCAGGAGAGAGGGGCAGCCATGCGAATGCCCCCTTATCCTCTCTCCTTTCTCTCACACACAGCCCCCATTTCTAACAGAGCCCTATTTCCTGCTGTGCTGTCCTGGTGGACACATCATTCTGCTTCTTGGAACCAACTGAATTCATAGTTTTTCTCTTCTGTTCTTGCCTGTAGCTAGGCTTAGCCTCATTTTGATTTTCCCACATTGGGCCCTAACTGGTCAGCTTACCCTTCAGTCAGTCTCACCTTTGCCCAGTCAATTTCCACACTATGGCAAGCGGGTACTGCCTAAAGTGGAAACACTTGCAGATGAAGTATTTCTGTGCAGGATCTTACCCAGCCTTCATGGCATGGCTTGGCCTGCTTTTGGGCTTGATCACTGTCTTCCCTCTCCCTCAGTGGGAGTGGTATAAATCTCCTTTCCGTCCCTTGTTCTCATTCACTTGTAACCCCTCCACACTCCTTGATCCCCTGCCAGATCACTGCACCCTGGCTTCGGGAGCATTGTCAGCACACTTTAAATATATATTGGATAAAAGAATGTTTAAAATTGTGTTTCTTATATTGCACTTTTATTTCTCCTTAATTCAGTCAAAAATATTTATTTCTATGCTAATCAGTACCTTGTGTTCAGACTTGCCTACCCAGTGGGTTTTTATCACTGCACTGAGCAGCTGTTTTGGAAACAGAAAGTAGCTCCTTAAGTTTGTTGTTTTATTAAAATTGCTGGGTGATTTATGAAGGTACACGGGATAATGAAAGAATCACAGTTGTGCCTAATTTCCAGTATGTATTTATACGTAATAGGTTGTGACCTGGTGGCTTATTTGGGGCCTAAAATAATGCCAAGAGCTCAAGCAGAGAGACTGCTAACAAGTCAGATAGAAGAAGGAAGAGGCTTCTGCCCAGAGAGCACCAGGGCTGACTAGCTCTGACGAGGCCAACTCAGCACCTTGACTTTGCACTGAACCTCTCTACCCAGCTGCCCTTCACTCTGGCCTGGGAATAGGCAATGGTGCAACTGTCAAATGGTTTTAAGTCTATGGGTTATACTTAAAGTGGCCTTTCAGTGGAAGCTGTAGAAGAATTTAAGGTTAAGCAGAGATGTGATCCTTGATCACTTGATATGCTATTATCCATTGATTTGCTCGAACGGGGCGCCAGTAATGTTTCCATTTGACCCTATCACATGCCAGTGTAGCCCAATGGCATCTGGTTGTTTCGTGGATATTAAGAGCTTTGAACTGTTTGTTCAGGGTCTTGATAAGGAAGTCTGACCATCTTGTAGGTGGGTGGCCACATGATCTTTTGATGTCTCGTGGGATCCAGTCCGTAACGGCTCTAGTCCAACGGTCATCTCCAGATCGCATTATATGACCAGCCCATCTGATTTTTGATGTCTTAGCAGATGAGACAGCATCCTTGATTTTAGAATAGCGACGGAGGTCAGAGCTCCGGATTCCTTCTCTCACTTGAGTGAGGCGTGATATTCCAAGTATGGCTCTTTTCGATTCCTCTCTGGGAGACCTGAATGGTATTCTCATCCTGCTTTCATAGGGCCCAGGTCTCTGAGGCATATGTTAATGCAGGGAGAAAGGCGGAGTCAAAGAAATGTGCCTGGAGCTGGAGGTTCTTTGTTCTTTTGGCTATTGTTTCTATGTTTTTTGAAGGCATTCCATGCCGCTCTTTTCCTCCTGCACAGCTCAGGTTTTAGGTCATACATCATGTTGACTTCTCAACCTAGGTACACATAGCTGTTGCATTCAGAGATGTTTGTTCCATTGAGAGTGAATGGGGCCTCTGGAACTAGTTCGTTTTTCATGAACATAGTTTTGTTGAGATTCAGCTGTAGACCTGTCTTTCCACATTCTTGGTCAAAGTCAGCCAGCATTTGAAGTGAAAGTCACATAAATAAGCACAAAATAATGTCGGCATCTGTAGCATCCTACAGATACTAGAGTTCATGCTTTCTTCTTGCTTCTTTTTCCTTTGAGCCATTCTCTTTGAATGGATGGTATCAATAAATTCTCCATTAGCAAGGCTGTTCCTCCAAGCATAGGAGTATTCCATATCTTTCTCTTTCATTGCTCAGGAGCTTTTCCATTACTGAGGGAAGTGAGAATAGTAATGGGCAGAAGAAAATCTACCAGTTTTGCCACTCATTTGCGGCTCTTTTAAAATCACGCATGAAAATTGCAGGGAATATTGTTTCAGCTATTCATACCTTCCATTTACCCCAGGTTTTTTAGGTTTGGACAAGTTTCTGTTTTGGTGATAGTGAATACCCTTTACCTCTAGTTTAACTAGTAAAGGGTTATAATTTCAATACTTTTAAGCAGACATCTCGTTTTCTAAAGCTAGTGCTTCACTCTGAGATATTAAGAGTTGTAAAGATGACTTTCCCTTTGCACTTAAAGTCTCGACTTAAAGATGACTTTCCCTTTGCACTCTAAAGTTCTTACCACTTGTATTAGAGTTTTGTCTTCTACCTTAATCCATCCTGGCCCTCCTTTCTTCCCCTAACATCTTTGCTCCTTCAGCCACAGTGAACTTCTGTTTCTTGAGGAACGTAGTAATGTTCTTCTATGGGGCCTGGCTTGCTTTGTACTTCCTGGAACCTCTTCCCCAGCTGTCCAAAGAACTCCCTTATTCCTAGCATTCAGATATTGGGCTCACTGTGCAGGCCCCAAGAATATCTCCCTAAATACTTCACCTTTCAGAATTCTTTTCTCCCACCCCACCCATCACTTCCCAACCTCTTAACCTGTGTTATTTTTCTTCCTGGCATATGTCATTATCTGGAATGCTAGTGTTTGTATTGTTTCCCATGGGCAGCAAGCTTCCTTAGAACAGTATTAGTCAGCCTTGCTGGTGACCATAACAAACACATAGAATGATGGCTTATAGTCAGCAGATTCTAAATATTTGTTGAGTAACACATTGAATATATGTTCACTCTTTCCATAATGGCACTGATCTTAGGTTTCAGCAGATTGAAAAAAAATCTCTCAGTGCTGGAGAGATAGTGCGGCAGGTAGGGTGCTTACCTGGCAAGTGGTTCAATCCCTAGCACCACATCCAGTCCCCTGAGCCCCACCAAGTGTGAGCTGAGCCCCAACAGGCGTAATCCCTGAGTGCAGTGCCAGGAGTAATGCTGCAGTGGGCTGGGTGTGCCCTCCCCTCCCAACAAAACAAACAAAACTCCCAGTGTCTCCAGACATAAGTCACATGAACAGTGAGCCCACTCTACAGATGAATGAGGGTAGGTAACCAGAAATGAAGAGCTCTATTGACAGTAGCTTTATAGTCAGTGAAGACATGTCTAAATATGTCTCTGAATACACACACATACACACACACACACACACACACACACACACACACACATAATTTCTTCTCATGTGCTTGTTGCGCCGTTACCCTCTTCAGACTTCTTTTCTCCTTCTCTGACACCAGGGCCCCCAGGAGTTCAACAGTGCTTGGTGAACCTTGACCACCGTCTCAATGTGTTCCCTCCTGCCCTTGTTTGATTTAGGACCTGGGATTGGCACAGGACTCTGCTACCAACACAAAGAGCCCAATCGTTCTGGGCAGCCAGGCCCACCAGATCTACAGGATGATGTGTGCAAAGGGCTACTCAAAGAAAGACTTCTCGTCTGTGTTCCAGTTTCTGCGGGAGGAGGAGAGCTTCTGAGGCTGCCCTTTGGCTGTGGACACTGTTGGAAACCAAACTTTACCTTGGAGCCTCCTTCTAGCTCACTCCACAAGTAAATGGGTTTATTCAGAGGCCACCCATCTGCTTTTGATCCTCTGAGTCAAAAAACCCTAGGATTTTCCACCCATTTTTAACAGCTTATTCTTTGAAATGATTTGATAAACATATTCTCTGATTTCTACAAGCCACTCATGGTCTTGGCTAATGAAATGATTGACCTTTTTCCAGAGTTCTATTCTTGAGCATCTTCAACCAAATTGTTGTGTACTTGATCAGAATCTGAGTTACTCTGCTTTTCAAATAAAACCAAATGTTTTTAACAGGATAAACCCTGTCTTAAAGGAAAGAAAACAAATCAGTGTGAGGAAAGGAGTTAGAGAAAGGCACGGTGCGGCGTGCTACTCCCGTGCCTGTCCATCATGCCAGGACCGCATGTCCTGCTGTCACCCGTGGTGACATTCATGCATTGTAAGGCTGTGCCTTGACTTTCCAGGCACGTGACGGAGCGAGACCATTCCTGCCTCACAGCTTTTAATTCAGGCTTAGTTGCAGGATATCATTGTGCACCTCACAACAACTGCCAGTGCTCAACATTGTTTCCTATGTTTTGCTTCCTTGTACATTCTTACTACATATTTTTTGACCTCAGAAGAATAACATCTTTAGATCTATTCCAGAGCCAATGATGATATTTGCTTTAGAGAATTACAATGTTCTAAATAGAACCATATTATTTTCAATTCAAATAAATTTCTATGCTGATAGTAAGTACTCTCTTGATGTATTTGTTTTCCCTACCAATAACTGGACATTCAGATGGTCTAACAAAGTGGGGTCACCCACTGATGGAGAATGGAGAAAAGACAGAGGGAAGAGAGTCTAAAAGGACCAGAGTTCGAACTGGCCAGAAACGGGCCAGAACTGCTGAGTTCTTCAGGGCCAGGCAGTTAAAGGCTTTTCCAGGGTCAGGATGTGGGAATTTAGCTTGCATCCACTGTTTGGAGCCAATCTGAGCATAGAGGACACACCTTTGTTCCCCATCTGGCCACCCTGAAAGATGTCAGATGGTAGGTCTAGATTCTGATTTTGGCAGAAGCCCCACTATTTCCATCATTCTCCTGGTGATAAAAAAGTTCCTAGAATTATAGTGCTGAACAGACAGACAAAATTCTGCCCTTGTAGACTGTTCATTTTGGCATCTCCTCTGTGTGTAAGGCAGTAGCAGACAGCAAATATTTAATGCATATGTCAAGTGATGATAAAGGAAAAATAAAGCTTAGGTGAAGGGGGACCATGGCAGGGCTATGCCTGGAGTATTTTATTAGGAGCTTGAAAGTTGTGGAATGACATCAGCTCTTATTCTGAGAAAAATGGCAGTATAGCAGTTAATGAAAGCAAGTACTGATTCACTACTACCTAAGAACTTAGTGGCTTTAACTTTTATTATTCTGAAATTACTAGAATCAAATGAGTTTTTCATGATACTTAAGTTTGGCCATATTATTCTTGGTTGTTTTGGTTTGGGGGCCACACCCTACAGTGCTGGGGAATCACTCGACAGTGCTGGGAAGACTAGATGGTGCTGAGACCCACATCTCCCCATGCAAAGCATTTACTCAGTCCACTGAGCCCAGCCCGCTGAGTCCCCAGATAAATGCTTCTAGATAGGATCAACTCATCCCTTGCTGGGGTATGTGGTGGGTCAGCTGGGCTGGGGAGGGGGTATTCGCCACACAGCACCCCTCCAGCTTGCCTTTCATGGTGGCAGAAGAGTGATACTGGCCTGGGGGGCCATATAAATATGACAGTCATTGGTGACTGACAGGCATTTGAGTGGAATTTTGGGAATGAGGTTGAGAACAGGGAGAAGAGAAGTTGGAAGCAATGAGGAGATAATTCAAGAAGTTTTGCTGTAAAAAGAAAGACAATTGGGACTAACACAGGAAAGGGAGACGGGTTGAGGGAAGTTTCATGTTGTAAGATGGGAAATGCTACAGGATTATGCTAATGGAAGTGGAATGATCCAATAAAGAGGGCAAAAGTAATAATGTGAAGAAAAAGGGTGCTTGCCAAGGGGTGTGTGAGCAGATGAGAGGGAAGGGTATGAATGTGGATGGGCCTCTGAAAAAAAATGCACAAACAGATCATATGGCATCCTGCCCAGACCCTATATGAGGGACAGATAATTACTGTAATTAATTATATGGTTATCAATAGAATACAAATTTTGTGCTGGAACAGACTTTACGTAGTGTTTGTCACCTTTGTCTGACCATTAATTTCTTATCTCAAAAGTTACCATAAACAGCGTAGTCTAGAGACCAGAGAGATAGCTCAGTGGTTGGGGCTGAGCTTGCCTGCATTGGAACCTGAGTTCAAACTAGCACTGCATGGTCCCGCAAGCATTGCCAGAACTGTTCCTGGCAGCCCCCTAGCACTGGACGGGTGACCCTAAACTATCACCCTACATATCTGACCTATCTGACCTAATGAGCTAAGTATTCCCAAATACTTAGGGAGGCTCCCTGAGCACTGCTTAAATTAAAATAAACAAAGTATATTTATAAACAAATCCTTGCTATGAGTTCAGGAAAGTCACAAGTGTTGAGCATGTGGAGAAATTGAAACCCTTACAACTTGCTGCCAGGAATATAGAAGAGTTCAACCACTTTGAAATAGTTTGATATTTTCTCAATAGGTTAAACCTAGGGTTCCATGAGATCCAGATTTTTCTAACCTTCCATATATATTAAAAAAAAAAGAAACACATTTGCCTTCCAGGATCCTGGCCATAAGAATTCATGGTAGCACTCTCCATATTAGCCCTCAAGTGTCGCCTCACCCAATGATATACACAAATGGGTATATCATTCCATATACCCAGCAGGAAGGGGGAAGGGGCATCACAGCTTGAATTTTTTTGAGGGGAATGATGAAATCTTCTGACCTTAATTTTGATGGTTGCATAACCATGTGCAACAACTGCCTAATTGTTCAGTGTCAAACAGTAAATTATATAATGTGTGGATTCTATCTCTCTGAAAGGAAAAAAAGACTAAGGAAAGAGTGAGTTAAGACCTTTGTTGATATGTGGTTCTTGGCTGCTGCAGCTTTGCCCCCAAATGGCATTTGGCAGGAGATATTTCTGGTGTCCTTCTAGGGGATCCAGGGGGTGCCTGGCATTTCACAGGCACCAGACAAGGCTATAGCTCCACACTGTGCCCTGCACGAGACTCCTTATTGCAGCACCATTGGCGATAGCTGAGACCTAACAACCTCAGTGTCTGTCCATAAGTTAAACCAAAGACAAAGACATAAATATATGTAAGGAATACAACTCAATTGTTGACATAGAAGATTAAATCTTGCTCTGACAGTATGTTGGTTGTAGGTTGGGAAGGAAATGTGAGGTGGTTGGATGGGAAGAGGAAATTGGTTGTAAAGAGGGAAGTGGCAGCTAAAGCTCTCTGGTAGGTGCAGTGTGGTGTATGCATTTATCATGGTTCAAGCTGGGCTCCTGAAACTCGTGACTGGTTGTGCCTCAACAATAAATTATGCATGGGGCCAGAGAACTGGTACAGGCACCCTCTCTGCTCACCCAAAACCGGTCCTGGTGCCATATATGGTCCCCTGAGCACTGCTGCGGGGTAACTTCTGAGCACAGAGCCAGGAATAACCCATGAGTATCACTGGGGGTGTGTCCCCCCAAAAAATTTTATGTACCTTAGATATTCATGGAGTTTGAGAAAACCCTGCTCAAGTGTGTGATTCATAGACACCTCAAAACCTGTGTACCCTATTGTCCCCAATATGTTTCTTCTCACCCTATTCCCTCTCAGCCAAAGTCCCAGAACCGTCCTTGACTCCTCTTGTCTCCCCATACTCTCAGGGTCTCGAACTCTCTAGTACCTACATCTGGCCCTTCCTCAGTTCTTAGATACTTCAGTATCTCTGAAATTGCCTCTCATTTTCCCAACACGTTTACTGAGTATAACTCACATATGAGAATGCCTGGAGCTGGGGAGGTAGCACAGGGGATTCATTTGTCTCGCACGTGGCCAGCACCAGATGGTCCTCAAGTCCTGCCCAGAGTGATCTCTGAGCTCTGAGCCAGGAGTAAACCCTGAGCACCGCCAGACGTGGACGAAAATCTAAAAAAAAAAAAAGCAGGGACAGAAACGACGCTCATTTTTAACGTAAAATTCAGTGGTGGCTAGTAAATGTAGAAGGAGGTGCAGAATTCATCACAGTCCAATTCTTTCATTCAATTGCTGTTCTGTGCCCCTTTCTGCGGCTGTTCCTATGGCGGGCAGGAGGCCCTCCGTTGCTAGGTCCACGGTGTCCTGGAGCTGGCACACCTTGTGCAGCACTGGGACCCCACACAGAGCCTGTGACTTTGCAAGGCACAAGTGATGGTGGCGGGGTAGAGCTCACAGTCTCATGTTTGCAATCAGGCGCCTGGGATATGGAGCCATCCCTGGGCTCTCCACAATCAATTTGAAGAACATTTCCATCACCTCCTCCCACCCCAAAGCTACGGACACCACAGATCTTTCCATCAGTAGATTTTTAGCTACTCTTTGGCAACCATTCAGGGTCTTCCCAATGCCCCTTCACGTGGCTGCAAATGATCTGCTCATTTCCTGCATGAAATCCTTTAGCCTGGGGGTGGGCAGCGCTCCTCAGCGTGCAGCTCCCCAGCTTTCCTGCTCTTGCCCTAGTCAAGTTCCCTGTACTGTGGCCCTTAGCGTCCATTGAGGCTCCCTGTGCAACCCACAGCCCTGCTTTTCCTCAAGCATGATTCCTTCTTGTGCCTTTGCAATGCCATTTCCTCGACCAAATACCTGGTTTAGGCATCTTAGCTCCTTGACCTTCCTCTGCCTCCTCAGGCTGAGTCCCTGCTCCAGTGGTCATAGCTCTTGGCAAGCATCTCATTTTGTAGGACTCGTCCTGTTAACACTGTATTCAGAGCTTGTCTGTCCTTACCAGACTGAGCTCTTGGAAGGCCCAGAAGGTGTTAAATTCAGCTCTCCGTTCCCTAGTTGAGGAAGAACTTGGTTCGAAGAAGAACTCAGTGCGTGGAAGACTCATGATATAGAGACTGCGTTACTGGGTTTGTATTCCCTGAAGGACTCACTACATAATGCCTGTTCTTGAAGAGTCTTCTTCAGCAGATCAAGTTTCTAAAGGATGTAACTGCCCAAGAAATTGTGCAAAATGTAGATCTTTTAAAGTTAAGGGGTTAAAAGGCTAGCTTATGCTGCTTAAAGAAACTTCTGAGAAAAAAATATTATATTTGGAAATAATCTCTTTTCTGGCTTCCATATTTGAACCACACCCACCTGTACTTAGGATTTACTTTTGATTTTGTGCTCAGGGATCACTCCTGGAAGTTCTCAGGGTCCATATCTGCTAATGATAATTACATGATCAACCACATGTAAGGCAAGCTGCTTAACCCTGCACTATCTCTGCAGCCTCATACCTCCTTTTATTTTTTAAAATTTTTTATTATACCACCGTGAGACATGCCTGCAGGGCTGAGAAGATGACTCGGTGGGTGTGCACAGGGTTTGCATGTAGGAGGCCTAGGTTCTATCCCTAGCACCAGAGAGAGCAACTGCCCAGCACTGCCAGATGTAGCTGAAAAACAATAGCTGAATAGCGACTTGCATCAAGGTAAAGCATGAGTTTGTGCCTCTGTGGACATTGCAGTTGCAAATATAATTATTGTTTTACTTATTTGGTTTTATGGGCCACACCCAGTGGTGCTACTCTTGGCTCTGTATTCAGTCAGTTCACAGGGAACTGTGAGGTGTCAGGGACCAAACTGACATCAGCTATTTTCAAAGACAGAACTTAAACCCCTTTATATCTATCTGACCCTAAACACAATCTTTCTGATAGTTCAGTTGGGGGAGCACATTCCATGCTGGAAGCCAAGTTTGATCACAGGCACCATATGGTTCCCTGATCAACACCAGGAGCGACCCCAAAACATTGCACCAGGGGAGTGACCTCAAAACCAAAAATACAAAGCTCACATAGATCTTGAAACATGGGGTAGACCCCCTTTACAATACAGATTTGATTTAGTATGAGGCCCTGTGCCTCATTAGGTGACTCAATAGAACATAGATCTAGTAACCTAATAGAACAGGCAGAGGCCAAATGTAAGTTAGCACCCCACCCCACATTTGTAGCCTGTTTTTTGACTATTCTTGGGATCTCCCCAGAGGTACTCAATCCCTTGGAGCTCCTCCCAGTGATTCTTGATCATTCAGGAGGACTCAGGGATGCGATGTGGTCAGGCCTATAGGAACCGGGCTACTTGGGCCACCCAGCAGTGCTGGGGATTCCCAGCAGTGCTGGATTCCCAGGGCTGCATCCAGCAGTGCTTGGCATTCACGTGGTGCCAGGGATTGAATTGGGGCAGTCGCACACAAGGTGTGAACCTTAACTCCATTCTCTTTCTGGCCCCATGGAATGGATTTTGATCTTGACGTGTGCTCAGCAAAGCAGATCCGCATGTGATCTGTCTGCTCTCTGCGAAGTGGGGGTTAGGATGGGGGGAGAAAGGCAAGAGGCAGCTTCATCCCTGTACATAAATTCTAGTCGGCTACTGTCAGAAGCCTCAGGAAAACAGGTCAGAGTTATTCCCATCCCCCATCCCCAGCTGCTCTAAATACACCCTGGAGCATTCTGAAATGTCCAGGCAATGGGTAGCTGCCGGCCCGATGGGTTTTTCAGCCATCTTTCAGTTCAATTGAAGAGAGAGCTTAAGGACATCACAGGAATTTGTAACGTTCCATGCAAGGTGTCAGACCCATAAACTAGCACGTCTATCGCGCCGCAGTGCACGCTGAAACCGTCTCTCATTGGTGGCAGAGAGATGGAAGATGACCTTTACTATTTAATTGTATTCCAACATTTAATAATTCAAGAATTCCGAAAAGAGGATGGCATCACCATTCACACTAAAATTGGACTATTTTTTCAGCAAGCTTAATAACAACAAAAACATAAATAGTGCAGCAGCAGACCTGGGCCCCCCAGACTGCAGAGCATGCTTTGAGTGTTCTGGTGACACCGTCCCGGCCAGAAGACAAGGGTCCTGTCCCCAGCCCTTCTAGCCCTAGGCGTGCGTTACAATTGCTTGTGCAATGTCCTGGACCGACTTCCTCAAAAATGAGGGCACTGGACTGGAGAGTCAGTACAGGTGTCAAGCATTTGCCTGGCCTGTGGCTGACCTCAGTTTGATCCCCAGCACCACCAGGTCTCCCAGGCATGGCCAAGTGCACCCCTTGCAGAGTCCTGATCACCCTGGATGTGGCTCAAACTCCCACCTTCTACCATAAATAAAAATAAGGGCATTGTACCGATCTCTATACCTTGCTTTTGCTCTAAAATTCTGATGTCGTTGAGTGCAGGGCTCAGGAAACGGTGAGGCCTGTGTTTCTGACAGTTTTTTGGACTCTCTCTGGTTGGGAATTATTTATTGCTCATGTAGCCATCTCATTTATTAGGGGTTTTTTTATAGCCGGGAATAGATTCCACGATCAATACATTTTTATTAATGATAGTCCGTCATGCCTGGTAAAGAGATGGCAAGAGAGCTCATCTAGAATGAGCCACTTGAATAAACCTGACACGCAAGCTCAGCTCCGTGGCGCATGTTGGCAGGCCCCTCTGTAAAATAATGATATTGGCAGAGGGAGAGACTGTGGAAACCGTCCTGCAGCCAGGCTCATAAAACCAAAGGGCAGCTTTGGGGTGCGTTTCTCAGCCTTGGCTGTATATGCAAATCCCATGACTTTTTGAGGGTAGCATTTTATCTTCAAAAGGACAAAATTTGGCATTTGTCGTAGTCATTAAAAATGATAAATGCCTAAAACGCTTTAGAGTTGGGATTATTAGAGGTTAGAATAAATATTGTTTCAGTACCACACAGTTTTTTTCAGAGTGGAAAACTTTGCACTGGCGTTGTCAAATCAGAAGAGAGGGAATCTGCCATTATTCTCCTCTGCATCATAGGAAATGGGATGGAGTTGTTGCCGGGTCTCCTGATAAAAATGAATGTTTGGGGCCTCTTAGAGGTAAATGACTCCTCCTGACTCCATTAAGAGATAGCCTTCTGCCCTGAAAGAGTTCATTGACCTTCAGCTGTTCAGAGGAGGGCAAGTTCACAGTTCTTTTACTGTTTTCCCTAGGGACTCTTCATCAGGTGCCTGTTGAGCTTCTCGTGCCATTTATTGATAGAACAGAATTGAAAAAAATATCCTTGGGTCATTTTAGACTATTGAAGGCCTTTTCCAGAAATTTCACTTTCGAGTTCCCAACTGTGAGACCCTAAGAGCAAACGTAGCTTTCATCCCAGTCTCTCTCCTCCTCTCAATGACCTTAACCCTGACCCCAGGCCTGTTCTCTATAAGTGCCAAACATGATTCATTCGCCTTGCTTGATTTGGTTTTGTCACTTTAATGAGCTAAGATGACCAGAGAGAGCTGATAGCTTATTTGTGCTAATGTAAGTATGCTCGATTAGTTAACGCCTCCACTCATTTATTTGACTCTCACTTTTGTCTAGAATTGACCCTTTGTCTCAGAGATGAAAAGTCTGTATTTTTAGACAAAGGAGAGCTAAAGTGAATGTTAATGAGCAGGTCAGAAGATAGACACTGGACTAGACCCGGAGATGAAGCAGGCTGGCAGAGGGAGACAGTCCTTGGATGCCATGGTTCGCCTTCCGCCAGGACACATGCAAGCATACGTCAAGGTTTTATATGATATAGTCACAGCCTAATGCGTTCCATTTTCCTTTTCTGAATTCTAGGAATCATAATGTTGGCTGCTTAAAATTTGTCTTTTTTAATTGTGACTTTGTGGTCTGAATGTCTTTTCTCCAACCCCTGTAACATGATTTCTGATGTATTTCTGAGTTGTTGTTTTTTAACTTGATATTTAAGACTTATCATCTGACTTTTGTTTATTTGTTGTTTATTTCAAAGTTGCAGTGACAGAGCTGGACCATCGAAATGCTTAGAAGGCCATAAGCAGGATGGGACTTTTAAATTTTTATTTATTTATTTATTTATTTATTCATTTATTTATTTATTTATTTTGTCTTTTTTGGTCACACCCGGCAATGCTCAGGGGTTATTCCTGGCTCTGAACTCAGGAATTATTCCTGGTGGTCCTGGGGAGCCATATAGGATGCCAGGGATCAAACCAGGATCAGCTGCATGCAAGGCAAGCACACTACCCGCTGTGCTATCGCTCTGGCCCTCCCAACGGACTTTTACAAAAAGATTTCTGATAGTGTTTCCAATTCTTCAGCTTACTTCTTTCAGCCCGATTTGTTTGGGGGTAGTAGTGTTCTGTCCATGGGGTTCATGACAAATGTGATTTTATTAATTTGTGAGGTGGTAGCCCAGAGGGTAGGGGTATTAATTTGTAGGTTAGGTTTTGAGGGCCACGCCTGCCAGAGTTCTGGATCTACCCCCCAGCAGTGCTCAGGGGCATGGTGGTAGGGGTTTCCTGATGGTGCTCAGGAGACCATGTGGCACCAGCCAACATCTGGAACGCCTGGAAGCGAATGCATCCAAATCTAGGGCTCCTGATAAATGTGTGCTCCAGTATAAAACAATACAAAATATCCCCAGCACCCAAATTATTCACAGCTGCTGACTCTGAACCCCAGCTCAATCCTGACTGTGGCCTTTTTCTGACTGGTGCCACCAGTGATTTTGAAAGCTGGATGGTGCCATGTTCAGAGCAGACTCCCCCTGCCCACTTTGATTAGTAGGTGACACCTTCAAGCTTACAAACCTGTGTCCCCACAAATCTTGAAATAGATGTTTTCCAGGGCTGGTGTGATAGTACAGCAGGGAGGGTCCTCATTTGTATGCAGCTGAGCCAGATTCAATTCCTGGTACCCCATGTGGTTCCCTGAGACCACCAGAAGTGATCCCTGAGCATAAGCCCTGAGCACTGTCGGGTTTGCTTCCCAAACAGAAACAAACAAAAAAAAATGCATTTTCCTTGGCTGCTTGCTCCTCCTTGAGTGGATTGAGGTGAGGAGTGAAAAGCAGGGGTTCCAACATGACATCGGGCCCAGAGAGGACCAGCAGCTCCCCCTGTCTTCTGAGGCATGGGGCCAGGAGGTCACTGGCTGAAGAACATGGGAAATGGATCAGGCTGGTATTAATTACAGGCCATACTTTGCAGATTTTATTTTTCCTCAGCAATACTCTTCTTGTCTTTCTGCAAATACGTCTGAATTGGGAGGTTCCCCCCCACCAACCCTTCCCGAACTGCTTCTCCTGGGAGTTGATGATAGCCCACACCTAGTCTAGTTGTACCTGCTTGTTCTTCTTCTCAATAAAAATAAAAACTTAGGGGCCAGAACAGTAGTACAGCAGTTATAGCAATAGTACCTTTGCCTCACATGCAGCCGACCTGGGGTTTAATCCCGGTATTCCATATGGTCCCAGAGCACCACCAGGAGTAATTCCTGAGTGCAGAGCTTGGAGTAACCCCTAAGCATCGCCAGATGTGACCCAAAAAAGCAAAAGAAGGAAAAATAAAAAACTTCAAAGAAACTTCTCCAGAGAGGCAAAGAGTTTTTCTAATCTCAACCCTCAGATTTGGAGGGTTTAGGTCTGATATGGCAGATAGTTTCATCTTTAGAGAGAGAGAGAAAGAGAAGAGAGAGAGAGAGAGAGAGAGAGAGAGAGAAGAGAGAGAGAGAGAGAGAGAGAGTAAATGAAGTCTGCATGGTCAGGTATTGTCATCTGTGCAGAGAATTTTCTTTGCCTAATGTCCTATCTGATGAGCCATTCTATGTGTTATATGCCACATAATCTCCACAAATGTATACTGCGGTCCTAAAACTACCAGTACTGTTTTCAGAAACGAGTAACTCACAAAGTAAACCTGAGACAGTGCACTAAGTAAACACAAATTGCAAACAAGAAGGTAGTAAGTGGAAATACTGCACTCATTTAGGAGTAATAAAGCCTTGATCTTCCTTTGAAGGAAGAGTCCCTATGTTTAAACTCCCTTCGGGGACAGCCAGATGCCCAAAAGAGCAGGGCTGTGCTTTTGATAGAAAAAACCATAGAGGCCTGTCTAGCAGGTCTGGTTTGTAAACAGATCAGGTTAAGGGCCTCATCAGGACTGATTTGCATAGGCCTCAGTGAGCCTCAGTCACTTTTCAACCTTAATGAGCAATGCTGTTTCCAGGTTGCAGATTACACTGGTGGCATCTCCCCACCCCACCCCCCAAACCCCCAGCTGGAGATCATAGATAATGATTTGGTGGGAAAAGGAAAGGCTGGTCTTAGGAAGTGACCCAGGCTATTCTCAGTGAATGGGAAATGATGAGCTCGGACTTATTTATGCTTGTTCACAGACTGAATATAATCAAGGAAATAGGCTCTAAGTTGGTTTTGGTTTTGCTTTTGTTTTGGGGGTCAGATCTGGCAGATTATTCCTGGGATTATTATTCCAGGGATTATTCCTGGCTCTGTGTTCAGGGATCACTCCTAGTAATGCTTGGGGGACCATACGTGGTACCAGGGTCAATCCCAGGTCACATGCAAGGCAAATGTCCTATCCACTGTACTTTCTCTCTGGCCACAGAAATAGGCTACATATATAAAATGTGGTTAAGCACCAAGGTTTTGGGGTTTATTTTTTTTCTCCAGAAAAGGATTATTTCAAGTTATAATGGGATATTCAGCAGAAGACTGTGGATGTAACCCACAGGTACTAATGGGGACAGACATCCCTGGAGTCAGGCTGTGTCCAGGGGCCAGGCACCCCATAGTGCTCTCTGCAGACAGAATCCAGTTTACAGAGCCACCACCTGGGAGAAAGGAGAACCCTGAGAGGGAAGGGCTGGTGCCACTTTGACTTTGGTTCGAGTCCTGACATTTCTTCCATGCGTAGCCATTCACTTAAGAGGTGACAAGACCCATGTTTCAAGGCTAAAGATCCTCTGAGCCATGCATGCAAGCAGCACTTTTACTTTTGGCTTTCAGAATGATCAGGCATCACCTTCTTTGGTCTTGGAGCACTTCTCTCCCCCCCTAAATTTTGGAGCTGAGAAAATGTAAAAGAAGAAAAAAATCTTAGCTTCATAGTAATGGAGTGGTCAGCAGCCACAAAGAGTAACTGAAAGAAACAGCTCCTAAATCAAAGCCCATTATTGGAAGTCTTAAACTCGGCCCTGGAAAGTGCAGTATGCTAAGTTGATGACTCAGCCTCTGCTGCTTTTGTTTGGGTTGGGGTTTTTTGCTTTGTTTGCTTTTGTTTTGTTTTCTGCTTCTAGGGCCACACCTGGCAATGTTCAGAACTTTGTCCGGGCTCGCTCAGGGATCACTCCTGGTGGTGCTCAGGTCAGTGCATCCAAGGCAGAGTGCTCTATCCACTGTTGTCTCTCTCCAGCCCCAGCACCGCTCACACCCGGGCAGAGCTGCTGCTTGCTCTCCCTATGCCCAGCTGATCATGAGGCGTCCGGAAGGGATTGTGGTTCTAGCCCTGGCCCCGCCACCCCTGCAGAGACTTGTAAGAAGCCAGAGGAACCCCACACCATGAGGGCCGCCATTTTCCACATCCGGACCCCCTCTCCTCAGAGCTCCACCCAGTAGAAGAGCTGATCACAGCCCAGCTCATCAGTGAACCACCCTGCAGCAGTCTTTTTCAAGGCCAGCCCAGGTACGCGATCCAGAGACATGCAGGGCAGAGCTGCTACTTGGTCTCCCTGTGCCCAGCTAATCATGAGGCATCCGGGAGAGATGGTGGGTACCCCCTGACCCGGCCACACTAGGGAGGCAGCCCGCATGAAGCCAGAGGAACCCCACACCATGAGGGCTCCCACGGCATTTTCCACATCGGACTCCCCTCTCCTCAGTGCTCCACCAAGCAGAAGAGCTGATCACAGCCCCAGCGCCGCCTTGCGCCGCACTGTTCATCAATAAATGCTCGAGTTTTTGACGCGACTACAAGAGAATCCCACCAACGCGGCAGAGCCTGGCAAGCTACCCATGTCGTATTTGATATGCCAAATACCAGTAACAATTATGGCCTTCATTCCCATGACTTGATGGAATGATTTGAAGCTCTTTATGTTCCTGGATGGGCAGATGCCCTTGGTCTATCTCTCGTGACAGGAGCGTGTTGAGGATGTTAGTGGTGCCCAGCTTGAGCAGATCTATGATCTCTGGAAAGACTGTGGAGACAATGATACAGTGAGCACTGCTTGTCAGCTGGGGCTTAAGTTGCAACAATCCCTTGTCTTTTGCATCCGCCTTATCAAGGCCAAGGACCACAACTTTACCCTAACTCTTCCAGTGAGATCAAATCAGCACCCAGTTCTAAATGTCACCTCCAGTACAGTCCGTGCTGAAGAAATATTGACCCAGTTCTACTAGTGTTTTGAGAGGGCACGGGGACAGGGTGGTCACTAGGCTTGGGAAGGACTCTAGCCTGTCCAGGTAATTCAGATGAATGGGGATGAAAGGGAGGCCCCACTTTCTCCAGCTGGATGATTAGGCTAGGAAAGGGGGGTGAACCCAGGTCAGGTGGTGAGCTGGTGAGAGTTCATAGGAAAGGATTCTAGTAAAGTCAGTGAGTGGACAAGAGCACTTTTTAAGGCAGCTGGCTTTCATTGACTTCTGTCTATCCTTAGGAAATCAGCTCTCTGGTTTCTGTTTCTCTCTCTCTCTCTCTCTCTCTCTCTCTCTCTCTCTTTCTTTCTCTCATCTCTCTCTCTCACACAAACTCTTTCTCTCATCTCTCTTCCTTGTTCCTCTACTTCACAGTGATACAGTGATATTTTTTAATTTGGCCCACATCAAGAGTCACTCCAGGTGGTGCTCAGGGAACATATGGGATGCTGGAAACTGAATGTGGGTCAGTAGCGAACAAGGCAAGCACCTACTGCCTGTACTTTGGCTCTGGCCCTACCTCTGTTTCTCTTAAGGGAACTTAGATGAAAAGCCCTTTAGGATCCTGCAGTTCTCCTGCCTGGTACCCTGCTTCCCTAATGGTGGGGCGGTGTCTGTGCTGAGATCCTTTCCCACAGTTTACTTATCTACTGAATGCCCAATAACCTCTATGGAGCAGCTCCCCGGGCCTGGGGGGCCCCTAGATGGACTCTACAGGGAGCCGGAACCATTCCACAGTGCTGGGTACAGGCAGCCCCTCCTACACTTTCCCCACTCTACCTTCTCCTGGCTCAGGTCTGCAAGAGCACATCATCAGAATCTAGGCCTGGGTCAGTGTCAAATATGAGCTCAGTTGGTTTGATTTTTGATGATGGTTTTGTCATGATGATCCCAAGCCCCTGGGACAGTGGTATAGCACAGAGACTCTCCTGTACAACCTTAGCTTAGACGATGAATTGGTGGCTGAATGAATGGAATCCCAGTTTTCTTGTAAGTGCATCTCCAATTTTATCATTGATTTTATTGACATATCTCCTTCTGGCTGGCCTAAATGAAAGAGGCTCTGTGGAGTTGTTTACAGGTTTTTTGCAGCAGAAGGAGCCAGAGCTGAGGGAGTGGGGAGGGGGTGGGGAGAGGGCAGGATTTGGGGGCAGCTTAGGTTGGCCCAATATGTAGAAGAAAAGTCAGAGAGTAAGGGCAGGAGCCTTGGGAGGAGAATATTGGGAGTGGAGAACAGAACAGAGCTTTTGGAACATGTCACACTATGATGTGATTATTAGCCTAGCTAAGAGTAGCTGACCATTTCTGGAGCTTAGTTTTCTTCCCTATAAAATGGGAAGCAATTCAAGAAACTATGGGGAGGAAAAAATGAAACAAAAGATGTATATGTAAAGCATCTGACCCAAGGAGAAGATAATAAAGTTAATGCCATAACCATTTATAAAAATAAAAGTGAATGCCATCTTCAAACATTGCGTTCTGCTGTGTCCTCCAGAAAGTGAAGTACAGCGTGTCTGGATATCCTAGTCGAAGAATGGGACCCATGTCACATCTTTCAAGCTACTTTCTGACCCAGATCTGGTATAGTCTGGATTTGGTTCTGTCTATGTAGTTCTCCTGATCTTGGTGATATTTTTTTTCTTCAACTTGAATTTTGCATTTAAAACTTATTCAGAGTTTGAGTGCCTTAGTAGCTCATTTTCCTTATTTTTATTTTTTAATTATAACACTGTGAGATAGACATTTACAAAGCTGTTCACGATTCGGTTTCAGTCATACAATGCTGCAGCACTCATCCCTTCACCAGTGACATTTCGCCCCACCACCAATGTCCCCAGATGCCCTCCCCCTACCCCAGTCTGACTCTGTAGGCACTTTTCCTTAGAGATGTTTTAATTTACCTTTTTACCCACTATGATTTCCATTTCCATAAGTTACCTTTTGTAGCTTTCCTTTTCAAAGATTCTGTTATGGGTTGATTCAAGAAATTGGTTGAATAACATGTTGATTAGTATATCAAGAAGCATTTTAAAACATTTTATTATGCCAGAAATATACAATTACAGTGTTGTTCATGTTTGGAGGAGTTTTGGTCACACAGTGTTACAGCACCCGCCCTCCCACCAGTGCCAATAACCCACCACCCATGTCCCAATTCCTCCCCCCTCCCGTGCCTGCCTAAATGGCAGGTTCTTCCTCTCACTTTCTCTCTCCCTCTCTCTCTTTTCCCTTCTCCACACTACATTTGTGGGTTGACTACATACCCTTAGAAGCCATCATTTTTGCATTTTTTTTTGCCTGTATTTAATGCTCAGTTCTATGTTGGTATCAAAGACCTTTTGACATTTATTCAC
>JAJIBD010029587.1:0-17106 GCA_021461705.1 Cryptotis parvus
GGAGTTCCAGAAACTGTTGGTCACACCTTCCGTGAGGTCTCCCAGATGCCTCTCAGGTTTTACTAACCCATGCACAGATTTCTTTGATGTCCTCGGCCCATCCCTTTCTCCTTGCCTCTCTGGTAAACCTAGCCACCCCATGGTCTCTATATTAACTTTCATGCACAAACAGAGCTTCTTCTCTACCAGGACTGCTTCACCTCTGGGAGAGATTTGAGATGAAAATTAATAGTCCCCACTGCATCCCTGCCCTGGCCCCTGACTCGCTTCCTGCCCCCTGGATGCCACCACCCTACTTTCTGAGAGATCCTCATCAATAACGCCTTTGGCTGGAAATAAAGTTATTTTTACTTATTATCTTTTTTTTCAAAGTCATTCCTGATTTCAAAGACTGCTGTAGACTGTTTTTAAATTTTATGTTTTCCGGTATTTTAGCATCTCTGCCTGGTCAGTTCACTTTTCTGGGCAATTTTCAAACATTACACTCAGTTCCTGCCAGACTGTGGTGGACCGTCAGACTCTTCCTATGTTGCAGCTGCAAGGGATGGAGGTGAGAGGGCTTGACAGGAGGGAAGCAGAGTCCAGGAGGTCTGATCACAGGCACAGCTATACTTTGTTCTTTCTGCTCTTGGGCCCCTTCTCCATAGCACCCTTCTAGAGGGAAGTTGTTTTCTCCTAGAGGTTCAAAACCTCTAGCCCACTTCCCCAGTCTGTGCACCTCAGGACAGGAACAGTATTTCTAACTCTTGGTGCTATGACTCCCCAACTCCCAGTATGGTAATAAGCCAACTTCAAACAGTGCCTTAGAGAAGTGGAGACATTGCCCATAAAACATCTAGAGCATGTCATGCACCTAGTAAGTGCTCTATATTGCCAACCCCAATCAACAACTTTAATTACTTAGCCTTGTTGTGATATTTATATTGCCTTGTAAACAAGGCAGAGTCTAGTGTTGATGCCACTTACAGATCAAGAAAATATATCAGAGAGGTTGTACCTCCTTAAATACAGATGAAGAGAAGGGACTAGGCATTGGTTTTCGCCTCTATTTATTATAGGTCAAGGCTCTAGCACCTTGCACTTCCTATTGTGCCCGAGATGTTGGAGGTAAAGTGTTTTTGTGTCCCCTAAGATCTTATGTGTTTCCAGAGAGCAAACTCCTATTCTGATGCCCCCATTACAATCCACCCAACACCTAAGATGCAGCAAAGCACTGTAGATATTTGTGGGGAAAAGTGAGTGATCCCAGGTGAAGAGAAGCAAAAGATGAATTGCATCCCCACTGTAAGCTTAAGCACTTCGTAGACATCTCTTTAAAGTCTCCTGAGCATGAGTTATCTTCATCTGACAGTGGGGAAGCACCAAAGTTGCCAGCTCCAAAGTTAAAATAGGAGATTAAATGCCAGATGACCTTTTAATGGCCTTTGCTAAGATATACTTAGAAGAAAATGGAATTTTAATATGGGAAAAGAACTGCAGAGAAGCAAAATAATGGATTTAGTCACCACTCTCTAGCAGAAGGCAGTGCAGGGTATGATGGAAGTTTGAAAAGGAAAAAAATAAAACAACTTTCTCCAATCTTGGTTCTACTACCATCTAGCTGGTTGACATTAGACTAGCCTCTTGACATTTTTTGTAAAACCAAAACCATAAATACCTTCAGAGTTGGCCAGACTATAGATATTTCTTGAATGTCCTTCAAGAACAGTCCTAGGCCCTGCAAAGAAATATGTGGGCTGGTGACATTGAACCTATTGTCATAGGACTGGCATGAGAGCAGAAGATGGACATCAAACATCGCAGGTGGGATCCACACTTCCACTAATGAACATGACCCATAACCTCAGGTTCCTGACCTGAGGATGGAAACTCTTTCTCCCTTCTTGTAGTGAGCAAAGGGTAGCTGGAGCTCAGACAGGGTCATTCCTATATCCCTGTAAATTGATGCAAATATCCTACTCCCATCTACTGACCTGTTAGATATCCTTTTTCTGATCTTGCAAAAAATACTCAAGACCTGCCCCCCACTTTGAGTACTCTCTCTCTCTCTCTATTTTCCATTTTTACCCTCTCTTTCTCTCTCCTCTCTCACTCTCTCTGTCTCTTCTCTCTGTCTTTCAATCTTTCTGTCTCTCTCTCTCTCTCTCTCTCTCTCTCTCTCTCTCTCAAGGCAGTCAGGCCCTGGGGCAGAAGGGCTGAGTTAAGTAACTGCTCCACTTACATGTTTTGCTCCCACCTCGAGGCCTAGATGAGAGAAGTGTGAAGTAGAGCAGTGCATTTCAAGCCCACATGATCTAAAATGTGTTTCTTATTTTGAAATTTGGCTTATTTATATATTCCACAGTTCCTTTTTATAAATGCAAATGGAATCGTAATGCAAATTCTCTTTTCTTTTGTATCTTAAACAGACACTTCCAAGTTTCCTGCACCTTTTGAGTTTTCCCATTCCAGCTCATTGTTTTCATTGAATTGATTAAGTATCTGCAGAAAGGACAATCGGTCTGTCTACTTAGGCTAGTGGCATGGTTGCCTGTTATCTGTCAGCCCTAGGAGATCATGTTGATTCTGAAAACTTTCCTTAATAATACATTTGAACAAGTTTAGACTCTGAACTTGAGCAGACGGAGGTCAATGGACTTGGACCAGCCCAACATTCCAAGGTTAACACTATTGCAGGTTAATGCAATTTCTCACTCAATGCTAAGTGCAACCTCACAGTCTTTAAGGGAACTTTGTAATTCACTTATTTAATACACATGTCCCAGATACTTAAGGGAGGTACTCTGGAGATAGGAACTAAATGTGACCTGAAGTTGGCTGGAACTTGCTTGTGCTGGGTCAGTCTTTGGAGTTTATCATTGGCTCAGTGTGCACTCACACACTAAATGTAATTAAAGCTCATTCTCCCCTGAGACTGTGCAAGGTGCACGGTCACATTTGATTTGGTGCACATTATGGATGTTTTCCACAGGCATGAACTTTATGTCAAAGGGAGCAGAATAGTGTAGATATGGTGGGAGGCTTTAGAAATGACCTGAGTTTGTGTGTTGAACTTACTACAAGAAGGTTGGGTAAACAGTGGCAAACTCTTTCCCTCTTCAATGCCAGTTTGCTCTTCCTTTGAGAAGGATATGAACATTTGAGTATTGTAGCTTTATTGCTAAGAAAACATGCAATATTCTAACATGGCTTACTATGAATGGCAATCTCACTTTTCTTCCTGTGGTTCTGTAGCCCCCTTTGGGAAATATTCAAGAACAACTGTCTTCAAGGTTTTCTAGATTGGACTATCAGCTTTGGAAAGACAGATATATCCTCTCTTGCTCTCTGTTATGTCCTTGGGGATGAGTTCCATGTCTAGCCCAAGGTTCAGGTAAATGTATATCTAATTTTATTTGGATATTATTACTAACAGAATGACTAGGGTTTAAGGACATAAATCCTAGGCATAAAATTACCCATCTTGTGGGAGAAGAGCAAAGGGCAGCAAGTGACATATACTGCATTCATTAGTTGAGTTTCCACGATGATCAGGCCACAAGAAGAGAGAACAAAGTGACACTGTCATGAATTATGAACAAAAAGGGCAAAGTAACAGGGGTATGATAGCAGGAATGAAGCTAGATAGGTTTGCAGGGGTGAGACTATGGAAGACTTGACTGTTCTTTAATTAGGAATCACTTGGTGGAACTTGGGACGTCATGTGATGTTGGGATTTAACTTGGAGCTTTGCACATACTAGTCATCTTCTCCTCCACCTGAGCTGTCCCTCCCCAACCCCGCACCGTGGAGGCCTTTGAACTTGGCCCTGTAAGCACCATTGAAGGGCTTTATTCAGTGAGTGACAGGGTTAGACTGCACTTTTAGAAAGATCAGCAAAATGGATGGAGGGATGCAAAAGCAGAGTCAAGGATCTAGTTGCCATGACCTAAGGTCATGGCAGAAGAAGTTGGAAATAGAGGAATATCCAGGATGGACTAAGGACTAAGTTACCCCACAGTATCCAGGGAAATTCCTAGGGCATAAGACCTCTTTGAGGCAGAGGGAGAAGCCTTTTTTTCATATTTTTTTCTTCCAAATGTGATCTGGAGGTGCCAGAGCGGTAGTCCAGGGGGTAGGGCATTTGCCTTGCACTCATATGACCCAGGTTCAATTCCCAGCATCCCATATGGTCCCCAAGCACCGCCAGGAGTATTGCCTGAGTTCAGAGTCAGGAGTAGCCCCTGAGCACTGCTGGGTGTGACTCCAAAAGCAAAAAATAAATAAATAAATAAATAAATAATGAAATAAAAAAGCCATCTGGAGTCTGTATTTCCCAGGGAGGGACTGAGCAATACCCAGTTATGCTGGAAGTTTCTTCTTAGACATGTTTGTTGGAGAGGAACTTGCCATCTCTTTGCTCATCAGGGCTGTCAATCTTGTAAACAAAGGTGTTGTCAAACTGCCTTATTGAGAAGTAGCTTAAATTAACCTTGACAGGCCGATTAATAAATAATAAGGTCTGAATGGCTTATAAAGAAATCAATTACACTATAAATTTTAAAACAGCACGTGCTCAGTTCCAACTTAGTAAAGAGGCAGCATTTTTGAGCAGTTGCAAATGTGTCCAAGTTTGATTCCAGGCAATTTCCTCATTTGGGAAATTAGACAAGATGTATTTCAAGGGTAGAGATTACTGTGCATGCCAGCATTCACTGGGTGAGGACCATTTGTGGAAAACAAGGTAGTTTCCTTCTCCTTCCTACCTGTAATGTGTGATATGTGATCTGGGAATGTCTTTCTTTGCATAATATTCCTACTTTGTCGGGGATGGAAGGAAGGAACCCAATGCTCATGTGACCCAGTAGTTCCCAGACTTTCCAGACTAATATTCTGTGATGTTCTGTTGCAGGACTCCTAAGGGCCGCTGCATCTGCTCTGGATTGCCTCCCGCAGATCACTCCGTAGATAAGGGGTAGTCTAAATGTGGCAGTTTATCTGACCATGTATGCTGTACTAGCTGGTATAAATATTCTCCCATGCTATCCACAATCATCGTGGGACTAGCTAGATCTTACCAGCATATTAGCCTGGCCACGTAAGGACACCTAAGTAATTAGACCAGAGAGAAATGCTGTTTGCTTCCAAACAAACAAGCATGGCTCCCTGATAAAATATAAAACTACAATGAAGTAGAGGAGACTTGTGAAGGCTTGGAGAAATATTTAACTGGCATTGGTGTTGATCTTTGGTACAGTGACATGCCATCTCAGAAACCCCCTTCTCTACATTTCCAAAGGCATTCCGGCTCAAAACATTAGCACAGTAAGGCCCTAGGTGAGATGCAGGGAGGGACTACCTAAAGGCATTGGACCCTCCCTGCTTTCCATAACAATGGGAGGAAGGTCTGAGTTGCTGGGGGGGTATAAACTAGCCGGTTCCCGCTCTCCCAGGCTTCTTCTTCCCAGTGGGATTTCGCCTTGTGAGCGATTATTCCCCCTTGGAAGTTTCACACGTGGTGGTTGCCATCTTGGCCTACACGTGGCTGGGGTTCTAGCCTGGAATCCTAAGCATCGGGTTTTTCCTTTTGCTGATTTGTATGCCTGAACCTGTGATAAGTAAAGTCTTTTAAAACCTCATCGGATCCCTGAGTGTTCATCCATTCCTCGCCGGCTCGGAGGTAGAAGGGAACTTCGCTTCCCGGCACTGTCGGGGACCCGGCGGAGCGCCCGACATTTGGCGTCCCTGGTGTAGGCACCCACGGAACATCGTCTGGTCTAATTATCATCGGACAGAGATCATCTGCCTCCGAACCGTGAGTAAAATGATGGATATCTCATGGTATAGATACATTGTATCTTTTTATTGGCTCGGAACCATACATAGCCCAGTCTATAAAGTTCCTTTCTGAGAACTACTCTATCTTTTCACAAATCATCTGGGTCCTTGCGATTTTTAAACTGTACCTTTGCGTAAGGACAATGTTTAATAGAGAGAGGGAGGAAAGTAATAAATTGAATGCAATCTTAAGGGACGAGATTTACTCAGCGATTGAAGAAATAAGTGAGGATCATAAAGCTACAGGTAGACTGGTCTTAAAGCTTGAGGACAGATTATTAAACAGAGTTTAAAATTTGAAAAGAAATTAGAAGAACAGGAAAGTAAAATTATTAACCAGATTTTTAAAATTTGAGGAAAAAATTAGAAGAACAGGATTTAAAATTCAAGGAAAAATTAGAAGAACAGGATTTAAAATTCAAGGAAAAAATTAGAAGAACAGGATTTAAAATTCAAGGGAAAAATTAGAAGAACAGGAAAGTAAAATTATTAAACAGGATTTAAAATTTGAAGTAAAGTTTGAAGAGGCAGAAGAAGGATACTCGATAAAATCAGCATTATCTTAGAGGAAGAAATTGACAGACGAGAGAGATAGAATAGATGGACAGAAAGAGGAGGTTTGGAAGTTACACATAAGATTGAAAGAACAAAAGGAAGAAACATATAGGAAACTTGAAAACTTAAACCAAGAAATGGATGTGTTACGCAGGGAGATTTCTGATTTCATAACTTATCAATCAGGACCTAAGCGCATACCCAATACTGAGGCGTGAACCAACTAAAAGCCGTTCACAAACACGCCCCCAAAACTGTAGACTTGAAAAGGTGTATACATTCCCAGCAAAAAAAAATTTAAAAAAAGAATTCTAATGTGGCTGATAGCTTAGAGGAGGAACAGGAAAACCCAGAGGAGGCAAATTCCCAAGCTGAAAATCTCCCCAGAGTTAATACCCTCAATGGGGTAGATGTTCCTCTGCCAGATACTACAAGCTCTGATGAGGGAAGAAGGGGAGAAACAGATTAGCTCGAGTCAAAGAGCAAAGCCCAGCAATCTTTCTCATGACCAATCTAAAGATAAAGTAAAACCGATTCATGAAGACTTTAAAATTGAGGCAATAACCCCGTTTAGGAAGGCTTTGCGACAGGTTTGGAATATCAAGTCCTTATACTTTAAAATATTTAGCTGATTGGAGCGAAAGTAGTCAGTGGGTATTGGGAGACTTTTGAAACGGTAGCCCGATACTTGTCTAAACAAATCACAGTACATGCAATGGCATATGTGGTATGCAGATGGAGTTAACCAGAATATTGACACTTTAAGAGAAAAGGAATCAGGCCATACTATAACTTTTGCTATGCTAAAAGGTGAAGGTGAATGGAAAAACAAAAGCAAAACAAGCGACATTACCTGAACCTATTTTAAAATTCGTTCGGGAGACAGCATTAAAGGCGTGGGAAAGAGTAAGGTTCCGACCCAGAATTTCTAGGTAGCTATACAAAAATTTACCAGGGTCGTGATGAACCATACTTTGATTTTGTTGGGAGATTATGTGAAACAATCCAAAGACAGGTTCAAGACCCAACCACTCAAGAAATCCTAAAACTAAACTTAGCATATGAGAATGCTAATCAAAATGTCGAAGCATTACTATATGGTATTAGGGAAAAGGCTGACCTCATGGGGTATCCTAAAGGCCTGTAGAAATGTCGGTTTAACCTCCCATAAAACACAGGATGATATAGAGGCTTATCCCATACAGCAGGAGGATCAGGAGAGGGATGAAATGTCAGACAGCTCTAGGGAGAGAAACAAGTCAGACAGCTCTAGGGAGAGAAACAAGTCAGACAGCTCTAGGGGAGAAGCAATAAATTTCAAAGGATAAACAATAATCGGAGAAACTATTCTAATAATCGCAGCTCCACCCCTCGAAGGGCCCCACCTGGACCATGCCCAAGGTGCAGAAAAGGAAAACATTGGGCCAGAGACTGTCGGTCTTGGAGGCGAAGTCAGCCTCAGGCTTCATCTGGACAGATAACCTGCTTTATCTGCGGAAAGAAGGACACACCCGTAGAGATTGCCCATCTTCTACAATTATCAATACAGGGCAACATTCTAATAATCCCTTTATAGGAAATGTTACATGGGCCCCCTCCCAGGTTCCACAAGCTCCGCAGGCTCAAATAACATCTATGCCTCCCCTAATGCGGGAAACTGGGTGGGGCCAGCCCCAGGCCCAGCTGAATCCAGGGGCACTCTCCTTCATTCCACCTGCCCAATATCCTCCGAATCAGAATCCACAGAATTACAGTCAATAAATGCTCTCTGGCCTACCCCATCCAGGCAGTGGCAGTCTCGACATTCTCTGCCCAAGACTGTCCACAATATACCCAAGTCAAGACCCCTACATGCTAAAAACAGGGATAAAAGGACCTGCTCCCCAGGTAGTATGGGTTTAATTCAGGGAGCGATTGGCTGAAATTTAAGGGAATTATGGTGCATTTCGGACTTCTGGATCCTGAATCTCATGGAGAGATAATACTGTCAATATCTGTGCCAACTAAATGGACTTTTAAAAAAGGGAACCACTTGCTAAACTATTATTATTTTTGAGGATCCATTGTAGTCAGTCCGAACACCCTACAGCTGGTGGCTTAAACAGTACCAACCATTCTGCCAACTTCATTGTTGGTTATGCAGCCACACAGAACCAAGCCCACCAGCCACCTGCTAACTATCTAGTTGGGTACACTGCCAGAATTTCTCAGGCCAAGCGGCCGGTTATACCCATCGAAATTTATAAAAGGAAATTCAAAGGCATGTTGGATACAGGGCAGACATATCCATAATCTCCACCAAGTATTGGCCCTCTAACTGGGCCCTAAAGAAAGTGTCCCATAGCCTGAGCGGGGTAGGCAATATCTCCTCCTCTCTTCTCCGACAGAGTGCCAGGTGGCTGCCGTGTATTGGCCCTGAAGGGAATGTAGCCATGGTCCAGCCTTCTATAGCCCCCTATGCCTTTAACTTTATGGGGGTCGAGACATGCTGGAGCAGTGGGGGGGGCAGTAATCCACATACCTCGTCCAATTCCCGTCGAGCACCAATTCCAGCTCTCCATAATAAGCCTAACACCGGAAGTAACCCTTTTTAATTGGGGCCGCTGTGGTTAAGCGCCCACTACCTATCCGTATTCAGTGGAAATCTGACAAACCTATATGGACACCCACAGTGGCCCCTCAATACCAAAAAGTTAGAGGCGCTAACAAATCCAGTGGAAGAACAGCTGAAATTAGGACATATTGAGGGAAACGTTTTCAGAATGGAATTCTCCTGTTTTTGTAATACAGAAAAAATCAGGCAAATGGCGTTTGCTGATTGACTTAAGGAATGTAAATTCTACTATGAGTCCCCATGGGGAGCCCCACAACCTGGGCTCCCTCTCCAGCAGCTATTCCTAAGGATTGGCCGCTAATTATCATAGATTTAAAAGACTGCTTTTACAGCATACCTATCCACCCAGATGATCGGAAAAAGGTTTGCATTTTCAGTCCCTTCCATTAATCATAAAGGTCCTTTACGTAGGTTTCAGTGGACAGTATTGCCCCCAAGGAATGACTAATTCACCTACGATGTGTCAACACTTTGTTGATGAGGTTTTGCGACCCATTCGTGCTAAATTTCTGGTGCATACATCATCCACTACATGGATGATATCCTGCTAGCTTGTGATAATTCCAGAGATCTCCAGAATTTATATAATGATGTAATGACAGTTTTACCAGAGGCTGGCTTACAAGTAGCTCCGGAGAAAATCCAGATGCAGCCTCCATATGAATATTTGGGCTATGCTCTTGACCGCACTACAGTGCGTCCTCAAAAAGATCTCCATTAGTCAGAAAAGGCTCAAAACCTTGAATGATTTTCAAAAACTGCTGGGGGATATCAACTGGGTGCGCCCTCCCTTGGTATTCCTAACTGTGAGCTCAGTAACCTGTTCCACACCCTTGGAAGGTGATCCTGCTTTAAATAGCCCAAGGCAGCTAACTCCTAAAGCTCAAGAGGAATTAGATTTTTTTCATGAATCGGCTTCAAAAATCTTACCTCTCCAGATTTAATCCCGGAGAAAAGGTATGGTTCTTGGTCTTCAACACTCCCGAGTCTCCAACTGCTGCTATAGCCCAATTATCTGGACCGTTAGAATGGGTTTACTTACATAACAAGCAGAATCGTACTGCTACACCTTACCTTGAGATGATAGCTAATCTTATAATTAAGGGAAGATCAAGAACCCAAGTATTACTTGGACATGATCCCCATGTAATTGTACTACCTGACCCTAAAAAAGAAATTGAAGCTGTTTTACCACTCAGTGAAATCCTTCAGAGAGCTTTAGCAGATTTTTCAGGAGAAATATCTTATCATTACCCAGCTGGAAAAACCCGGGAATTTCTGAAAAGGACACCTTTATAATTTCCACCATTGTCCGCCTCCTCTCCCATTCCTGATGCTCCAGTGTATTATATTGATGGCTCCTCATCAGGAAGGGGTGGAATTACAGGTCCTTCGTTGACCACTACTGTGCATACAAATTATAAATCTGCCCAACAAGTGGAACTTCGCCACCCTGATACATTTACAATCCCATATATCTGGCCCATGTAATGTGGTGAGTGATTCTGCATATGTAGTTGGTTTATTTCCTGGAATTGTCACTGCTTCTTTAAATGCCCATAATCCTATAATTCAGGAGCTGCTCCATAAACTACAAGATCTCCTCCGAAATAGAACATTCCCTATATACATCTCCCACATCCGTTCTCACAGCCGACTCCCGGGCCAATGGTTCGAGGAAAGCGAAGCAGCAGATCTCTTGGCAGCACCAGTATTTAAATCAGCTGAGGAAGAGCACCAGACTCTACATACAAATGCCCGCCGCCTTCATGTACACCATGGCATCCCATGGAGACAAGCTAGACAAATTGTCCGCAACTGTCCTGTCTGTGCTCCTTTTACATTGTACATCTCATGTAGCAGGAGCAAATCCTCGAGGTTTACAGACAAACCAATTGTGGCAGATGGATATAACTCATACTAACTTATTTCCCAACAAACCTTTTCCCTTCATGTGGTCATCGATACATATTCCGGTTCATATGGGCTGTTCCTATGACGTCTGAAAGAGCTAAATCTGTTTGTTCATTTTTACTCCAGTGCTTCTCCGTCATGGGTATTCCCCATACCATAAAAACAGATAATGGTCCTGCTTACACCAGCAAAACCTTCAAATCCTTTTGCGAGGAATGGCAGATCAAACATATTACAGGAATTCCATATAATCCACAAGGACAAGGAATAGTTGAACGTGCCCACAGAACACTTAAAACTCAGCTATTAAAGCAACGAAAAACAAGCATGCCTCCAATGGATTCTTTATCTTTAACATTATTTACCTTAAACTTCTTAAATATACCTCAAGGAGATCCCTATACCGCGGCTGAACGTCACTTTCCAAGAAGATATGCAAACTCAAAAACAGTCAATTCACCTATCTGGGTGAAAATTGATGATAAATGGATTGCAGGTCACCTCCTCATTCGGGAAGAGGCTATGCTTTCATTTCTACAGACGATACCCTGCCAAGAAACTCTGGGTCCCTCTGCGACTTGTTAAGACTAGAATCCTCCAAGAATCAGAAAACAATTAATTCTTTCAATATAAAGTCTTAAATTTTAAATTGCAAGTTGCTGTTTAAACTTCCTAGATTGGTTCCTTTTAATAATGATCTTGTTTTGCAGTCTGTGATCATGGTTCATGTCTAATATCTTGCCTTACAGCCTAAATATTTTCTTTCTTGCAAAAAAAAAAAAAAGGTGGAAAAATGGGTGGACTCTGATCACAGTGCTCATTACAAAAATGTTTGCTAAATCAATAAAAATTGTTTTTCTAATGATTCTGTTCACAGGATGAGATATTCGAATCAGTAAACCCGCGCTACAGTGCTCAATACTCCGAGACTCCTAAAACAGTGCTCTCGCTAAAAATTTAATAATTTGCAAAACTAATTTTTCCCAATGCTCTATTCACAGGAAAAGACACTTTCTCACCATCATTTGCCGGCTTTATATTTATGGCGCTTGACTCGGTACCATTTATCACCCTAAATGGGTCACATATACAGCTGTAAGATATTGATCGATCAAATGTATGTGTGCGTGTGTGTGCATGTGGTGGCCACCATTATGTTTGTGATTAATGTTGTGTCTATGTTATGTCTCAACCTACTACCTCTCTCAGTTTCGACCACTACAAACCTCTATTACATTCATCAACTCCACTGCTGATCCACTAGATTTATCAATTTTAAAATCATCAATTCTCATACTTATTTCCCTGCTCCACCCATGTTGGAGCTTCTTTATATTCTTCTCTCCATCCCAGACTTGGATCCCTACAAAGCCTTAAAATCTCTACTTGTGATTAAGAAGCCCTCACTGCAAGACGCCACACCGATGTTCCAGACACCTGCTCCAGCGCTCAAGACTCCTGTTCCAGAGTTCAAGATACCACACCGATGTTCCGACACCTGTTCCAGCACTCAAGACTCCTGTTCCAGAATTCGAGATACTTGTTCCAGTGTTCCTGAGACCCAATCCAGTGTTCCTGACAATTCAACGAGTTCCTGATCACTGCTCTCCAAAGACTCATACTCATATGATCACCGCTATTGCTGTTCCAGAAGTAGCCCCACAGACTTTGTTCCAGACACCCGACTTTACATAAAATATAGCAAATTGACTCTCACAAATTATGGACAATGCAAACTATAGTCCGTTATAATCAGACAGCTAAAAACACTTTATCTTGAACTTTGCTTTGGGTCCAAAAAAACAAGTTAGGATCCTAAAAGTAACATGTATTATCATTTTGCAATTGGAATTGTTTTTTCTTATCTTAATTTTCTGTACATTACTAAATATTTCTTACCTTTTCAATTTTTATTAGTAAAACTAATCAGGGGAGTTGTTGCAGGACTCCTAAGGGCCGCTGCATCTGCTCTGGATTGCCTCCCGCAGATCACTCCGAGATAAGGGGGTAGTCTAAATGTGGCAGTTTATCTGACCATGTATGCTGTACTAGCTGGTATAAATATTCTCCCATGCTATCACAATCATCGTGGGACTAGCTAGATCTTACCAGCATATTAGCCTGGCCACGTAAGGACACCTAAGTAATTAGACCAGAGAGAAATGCTGTTTGCTTCCAAACAAACAAGCATGGCTCCCTGATAAAATATAAAACTACAATGAAGTAGAGGGAGACTTGTGAAGGCTTGGAGTAAATATTTAACTGGCATTGGTGTTGATCTTTGGTACAGTGACATGCCATCTCAGAAACCCCCTTCTCTACATTTCAAAGGCATTCCGGCTCAAAACATTAGCACAGTAAAGGCCCTAGGTGAGATGCAGGGAGGGACTACCTAAAGGCATTGGACCCCCCCCTGCTTTCCATAACAATGGGAGGAAGGTCTGAGTTGCTGGGGGTATAAACTAGCCGGTTCCCGCTCTCCCAGGCTTTCTTCTTCCCAGTGGGATTTCGCCTTGTGAGCGATTATTCCCTTGGAAGTTTAAACACGTGGTGGTTGCCATCTTGGCCTACACGTGGCTGGGGTTCTAGCCTGGAATCCTAAGCATCGGGTTTTTCCTTTTGCTGATTTGTATGCCTGAACCTGTGATAAGTAAAGTCTTTTTTAAAACCTCATCGGATCCTGAGTGTTCATCCATTCTCGCCGGCGAGGTAGAAGGAACTTCGCTTCCGGCACTGTCGGGGACTCGTGGAGCCCCCCGGCAATGTTCCCTTTATTATTCTGAAATGGAATTAATAAATTATGTAACCTACCAAGATACCTCATTTTAAAAATCGATATAATGCTGCATGGCAAAGAAAATGAAAAATAAAAAAAAAGCAAAGTAATTTATAATAAAAATAATACGAATGTTGATAGGCGATGGGAAGATATGACTAGACTGAAAGACATAATAGCAGTCAGATGATTGCTTGATGGATACTCGAAATGATGTGAGAATTGGCCGCTCAAGTCCAAGAGCAGTATAGCCTTCAGAGTTGTAATTTTTCCAAAACCACGGAAATATAGCAAAACAAAGTACAATCTTGATTTGCATGGTAGCTTCTTTCAGTGTATTAAAACCATGCAAAAACGTGTGTGTCAGAGACTGAGCTCAGCAGTGGGTAAGATGCTTGCATTGCCCTGAGGCTGACCCCGGTTTAATACCCAGCACTCAATATAAGCACCCTGAGTTCTGCTAAGAGTGATCCTTGGAGGTGGAGCCAGGGAATAAGTCCTATTCATTGCCAGGTGGCCGCTCCCAAAACCCAAACTAAATCCCAAACCTGTGTCTATATGAAATGCACCAAAGTCCTGATCACTATAGCTGAGTCTTTCACTATCAGGTCAGCTGGATACTCAAAAGTGAGTAGCCGTGATCTATGTTCTCTATTGGTCAGGTATTCCCTGGTGTGTGTGTGTGTGTGTGTGTGTGTATGTGTGTGTGTGTAGTGTCAGTGTGTGTGTGTGTGTGTGTGTGTGAGACTGTCTAGTTATTAGAGCCAGTAGTGTCTTTCCTTCCTATTATGGCAGCCTGAAACTGCCCTGGAAATATCCAAGCTATTTGTTGGAAGTGGACTGCCCATATGGCAATGTATGGTTCTCGTGATGGCCTCCTGGCTTAAATGGAGATGACGATGACTGATAGAGAGGGAACTTTGGTGTGTATCACTTTGACCACTGTGAGATAAGGGAAGCAAAAATCTAGTTATATGCCAGGCTAGCTCCTCCCTCCCTTCTCTTCCCTCTTCCTCCCTCTTCCTCCTCCCTTCTCCTCCTCCTCCTCTCTGCCTCCCTCCTCCTCCCTACTTTGCCTATTCTTCCTCCTCCTTCTTCTTCATCCTTCTTTTTTGAGTCATACCCAGCAATACTCAGGGTTATTCTTAACTCTGCACTCAGGAATTACTCCTGGCAATACTTGGGGACCATATGAGATGCTGGGATTGAACACGGTTGGCTGCACACAAGGCAAACTCCCTACACACTGCACTTATCGCTCTGGCCACTCTACTCCTTCCTTTTCATATGCCTCTTGTGTGTGGCTCTGCTTCCTCAGAAGCCTTTGTAATGTGGCCTTGTAGATCCTCTTGCCCTATGGCTGTCCATCCCTTAACCCATTTGATGTGAATGCTGGGTTTCCAAAGTGTGTGACTAATCTTCCAATGAGATTCAGTGACATTCTTCAACAGTAGTCCCCCTCCCTTTTTTAAGTTGTTTTATTCTAAGTAAATGTAGATAAGAACTGTGGGCAATGATACAGTGATCTACATCTATAATGGTTTCCAACCACCAGTGCATGAACCAATGTCAAAAGGTTGAAAACCACTGATATAAAATCACATTGTCACCATACTTTCTATATTCAAATTTCTTCCTATCAGCTAGCTAGAATGTCAAGCACCCACCATCCTTTCAGTAAAGGCATTTAAAATTCCCTTGTAAAATGAAAACTTAAATGTGCCAGCTATTTCTTTAAATAACAGCTAACAACAACAGCACTTTGTTAGGTGCCGTGATGTACAATCCCATTAATCATAAAGTTTCAGGGCCACAGTGTTTCCGCTACCACCCCCACCTCCAGAGTGCCAACATCCCTCCACCCCTAACTCGGGTACATGACTCCCTCAATGATCTTCCCCAACCCCTATTCTCTATCCACTCAGGATAATCACTCTTCTCTACTGAATTATTATTAAAACATGATTAACACACACAATTAAAACATTTGCTCCCTAGTAGGAGGCAAACTCCTATCAGTCTCCCACTGCTCCGTGAGGGGACGGCAGATACAAGGCCCACTTGTGTGAGGCTGCTGCCACCTTCTATTCATCTCAGTGCTCTCTTCACTCCATTGTCGAGCACTGGAGTCTGGTGTTTCAGTTGAGAGCTCCAGGCCACCACATCTCTTCAGAACCAGTTCTACCCTTTTGTTCATTCTGCCTTAGCTAAGCACTGGACATTAATTCTCTCTCCTAAAAGAGAGATGACATTTCCAGAGCATGGAGTGATGGACCACTTTATGGAGAGGATAAGGATGTTCATGGGAGGGAGGCTGGAGCCTGGGATGCGCACTAGAGAGGGCATGGCCCAGACTGAGGGGGCAGGTGCCCAGACCTTGTCTCAGGGAGTTAATCAGTGACATACAAAAGCCCCTCTGTATGTGTTAGCTTCCCTAAGGATGCTGTCTTCTCTGTCTCTGATGGTTGTCTTCCCTGCTAGTTCTGTCACTTCTGTTTTTCAAGATTCTTTGGCCCCAGGTACTTTGTTGTCACTGAGCTCATGCAGTTTAATCCAGATTTTAATTAATTTTGTTGGGTGGGGTAGGCACTCCTGGAGTAGTGTCTCAGGCTTACTTCCTGGCTCTGTGGTCAGAGATTCTCTCCAAAGGGTTTAGGGACTATACTCAAAGATCAAACGTAGGCCAGTTGTGTGCAAAAGTATCTTCCCTCACTGTACTATTTCTTTGGCTCCTCCAGATTAGATTTAAAATGATAATGATCCCTGACATCATGAGCATTATGAAGCTTCTTTTATCATACCCTAGAACTTCTTCAAGATGTTGATGATTTTACTTTTATCCTCATTCTAGCCCTGAGAGATGTGTTGTCCTTCATTTCCAAATATGAGAAATGGTTATGGCTGTGGGAAGTGAAATAATTGTTCAGGGATGCAGCCCAAGGGTGGCATAAAAAGTTGGGATTTGAACCGGAAGTGTCTTGAGACAGCTGATTCTTACTGCAACCCAGTAAGACTGGGAGTCTTCTCTGAGTCACAGGAATGGGCCAAGCCACTGTTAAGTAGTTTCATGCCACTCTCAGTCCGTGGCAGAGACTCAGAACCCAGCTCTCGGGGCTGCCCAGAATCTTGAACAAATGAGGAGGGTTCCAAATCTGTGCAAAACCAACTGGACCAATGAAGAGATAAGGAGCTGAATTTGTACCCCTGGTACCTTAATAATGGCAAGTATAATTCCATGATCCCCAGAATCCAGAAATCAAAGACTAAGATATAATAATGCGAGTATCTGATGTCCTATGATCTTACACTTTTTATTTTATATACATGTCGTGTACAGACCTCAAGGTGCACGTTGTTCTACATTTCCTTCCAGGAAACAGGGTGCCTTTCCTAATCTCCACGGTGTTTTGTTTGATGCCCTCTAGATGGC
>JAJIBD010029589.1:0-12246 GCA_021461705.1 Cryptotis parvus
AAGTTCGGGATCGTGAGTTGGCCCTCATTGGACAGATGAGTGGATATACCCGCCCCAGGCAGGATTATTATTACCGCCCCTGTGTGACTCATAGAAGATGACTATGAAATTTAAGCGATTGGACAGTTAGCTCACATGTCTCACGTGGGGCCCAGGCTGTAGTCCAGTGGGTAGGGCGTTGTCTTGCAGGCGGCAGACCCGGATTCAATCCCCATTGCATTTATTTCCAAGATGCAGGCTTGCCAACCAGATACCTAGTCCAGGTGACTTGCAGTAGCTTCAGTCTCTCAAGCCTGAGTTTAATAAGGACTATCAACCAGACACTGAAAAAGTGACTCCAAAGATATCCCTGTGTAAACACTCTAACACCTAACCATAAGTGTGACATCTTGGGCATTCCTGCAGTAAGTCTTAAGTCTCTCCCAATCTCCTGAGTTTGCTATATTGCAAAAGTTCTTTGTCTTAGAGTGCTGCAAAAACTGCTGTAACTCAGTTAGGACTCCTAGCCTCTAGCCTATACTTAGTTTGTACTGAGACCCAGCATAATAGAGAAAAATAAACCCTTTGCTTTGCACAAGTTCGTCCTTGAGTCCTCCTTGGTGGGTGATCACCATCTGCCTGCTTGCTGCCTGCAGTCTCCAGGTGTCAGCGGGCTCCAGTTCAGGCTAGTATAACTAGTGCAGTTTGCAGCTCTCCCACTTCTCTGCTTGTGTGGATAATGCGCTGAATGTGAATGAAGCCCCACGGCAAGCTATGGGAGTCTGATTGGTCTCACAACCTGCGGTTCCGTGAAGTCCGTAACCGTTTATTAGTGCCTCTGAGGCAACCAGGCTCCAGGGATTATACCGACCCAATGCCAAGGACATCTTAAGATCCTGCGAGGGTTCATCCAGGCAGGCATCAGAGAGGGAGTTGCCATCCCCCAAATCTCCTGTTTCCACTATTCCTGCTGCTCTGAATCTTTTATTTCTGGAGGAGTCTGTAATCTGTAATGGCCGAACCTAACACATCTGAAAAACATGTGGAGAGTGCAGTCCTGCCTTGGTTAATCTCAGAGCAGAACCAAAATAGTTTGGAAGAGGACTGATTTATAATATTACTACGGTATACATATTTTTATGTGGGATCTTGCACTTAGATCAATATTCTGTTCCCATGGTCCCCATATGGAGACATACATATAGATATCCCATGAGTCTAGGCCCGTTGGATCAACCATAATGTAATCAATTCTCTCTAGTTCAGGGCTGTACCAGTGACCTCCCTGTAAACTAAACATGTCTCTGAGTCTAAAATAATGACAAAGTGAATTATTCAGTGATTTTGGACCTTAGCAGGATCATGAGTCTGAATCTGCTAGCTATATATTCATAGCAAAAGTATTAATATCAATTCCACAAAATTACATTCTGAATTACTTTCTGGTTCAGAGATGCAGCCCCTCCTCTCTTCTAGGGAGATTTTGCCTCTGGAAATCAGCTCTGACTTTTGGCCCAGGCAAAACTCACCTAAAGATCTACATTTAAAGGGTCATTTACCTGGCTACATTTTTAGATAGCCTAGCCCACAATGGGGCTGGGCTGGAAGATTTTGGCTGACTTCTGTCTATGAAAGAAGCTAGGAAAAAGAAGGGCTTTTTTTTTTTTTCCGGTGACTTCCCTTGGCATTTGGCCTCTCCAATTCGCTCCATTCTCTCATTGAGCTGTCACGTGGTGGCAGTCATCTTGGCCTACACGTGGCTGAGAGCCTAGCTGGGAACCCAGAGTCTGGGGTTCTTCTGTTCTTGTTGTATATCAGGACTCTGATAGTAAAGTCTTTTAAAACTGCACCCAGATTCCTAGGTTTTAATCCATTTCCCCACCAGCGTCAGGTAGAAGAACTTGTTTCCGGTATTAGGAATCCCAGTGGTCCAAGACACATGGGGAAAAACCTTGATCGGCGCATGAACATGAATAGCATTAAAGCAATTCTATGGAAAAAATATAACTCTAAATAGATGAGCCTCTCTGGAATTACACAAAATAAATACAACTATTATTTATAAATTCTTCTGTTTATAGCAAAGCACAATGGCCTTACAAACATTTAGCTAAGATGTAAAAGAGATCTGAGCAGCTATGCAAGATGATTATCAGAGGCTGCCACTTTAATAGGCGGTCCTAGTTATTTTCATGTTCGTGCTTTCTCTAGTTTTATATATTACCTCATCCTACTTTATAGGATATTGTCGGGGATGCTGCTGGGGTTAAATGGCAGTGTCAGGACAGAAATTCTCTTTGCCTCCGAGACGCCAGGAGGCGGATGAAAACTCACGAAGTCGAGTGCATTTTCAAAAAAGCTTTTAATAGAGTGCAAAAGCTCTTCCACAGCAATCCAATATAATGGTTGGTCTGGTCCCGAACAACCATACAAAGAGCCTAAGTCTCCACAAAAGAAGGATCTCACAGGAGAGGTCCACAAAGAAGAAGCAAAAGGCCAAGGGGCCTCAAGTCAGTCCCATATACACCAAAAGTAATATGATCTGTGACAGGGAGGGCCTTGTCAACGAAGAAGCCTAAAAATGGTAGTAGGGTGGTGTCCGCACCCTATTACAGAGTATAAAACAAAGGATTATGCCAGGACTAATCCCTTCTACAGAGAGAGAGAGAGAAAGAGAGAGAGAAACTGGTATAAAGTAATATATCTTCATTTCATGAGTTTCATGTAATCTGGATGGTAACCACAAGGTACTTCATAATTCTTCATCACTTGGGATGATTCTGATCTCTTTTTTTATACATATTTTGAAGAGGTCCACACTAGCCTGCTTGAGAATAAACTGGCGCAGTCCTTACTATAGTCTTCCTATAGTCTCAACGTAGCCAGGGTGGTAGTCTGCAGTAAGAATTCTAACTATCCACTCTGGGTGCAGTGGGTATAAAGGAGCTGTGCCCAATCTAGGAAACATGAAGTCTTAGTAGATGTATGAGTCGAAGTTATTCAGAGTCAAGGTGACTTCTGTGAGGCTGTCCCTCTAGCAGTGTTTACATAGAAGAAGTCTCGTGGGATAGAGCTTAAATGATAGGCTAGCTGTAAGTGGACAAACCAGCAAAGCTCCCAAACTAGCTAAACCTGTCATCCAACAGGATATAACTGGCAGATAACTATGCATGCCTAAATACTGCAACTAATAATTATATATGAACTTTTTTTTTGCTTTTTGAATTACCACCCCAACAAGTGCTCAGGGAATTTACTCCTGGCTCTGCACTCAGGAATTACTCTGGCGGTGCTCGAGGACCATATGGGATACGGTCGAACCCGGGCTGGCGCCAAGGCCGGCGCATACAAGGCAAACGCCCTACCCACTGGGCTATTGCTCCGGGCCCATGAGATGTTTTATGTATACTTATAAGTATACATACACACCAGACATATGCAGGCGTTTGCATATTTGTTTGGTAAAAGCTTGTGGAAACATGTTTTAAAATAATTTTTAGGGGCGGAAGCGATAGCCCAGTGGGTAGGGGCATGCATTCACGCTTCGGCCATGCAGCCTGGATTCAATCCCAGCATCCATATGGTCTCGAGGCACACTTGGGAGTGATTCCTGAGTGCAGAACCAGGAAAGGCCTGAGCATTGCCCAGTGTAGACAAAGCAAAATAAAAAAAATTATTACAGATATATGCTCACCACTCCCCCACACCTTTATACAAAAACTCACCTAATGTTTATGAAAATATATATGCCATTACAACCTCTCTTCCTCTATACCTCTTGTCCACTGTTTTATGCTTTTATGAAATCTTTTCTTGCCTTCAGTATAGGCTTGAAGTATCTCATCCTGCTTCAAGTTAATCAACCAGAAATAGCGAATATAGGGGCCAGAGTGACAGTACAGCAGGTAGGGCATTTGGCCAGCGCACAGGTCAACCTGAGTTGTAATGCCTGTATCCACATGGCAACCAGAGTCCATATGATATTTCCTGAGTACATTGGGAGGAACCCTGAAATGGTGTGGTTACAAAGCAAAGAAAAAAATGGAAAAAAATTATACGTAACCATTTGACGCTAAAATTACTTTCCACTACCTTGTTCACTTAATAACTGAACATGGAAAATCATGGGATTAACATACAAAGTCACACGGTAACTTTGCAGCTTATATCAGAAGGGATTTTTGCAGATTAAACTGTGGATGTCTGCCAGAGATTTAAAACCTGCCACCAACCTAGGATCTCTTGAGCTCAGCCACAGACCCCATATCAATGCCCTCAGAAGGGGATGGGGAATAATTTAAAGAGGAAGCTAGGGGTGCGGATGTGTGATAGCCCAGTAGGGTGTTTACTTGCATGCGGCCGGCCTCTGCAGCCAAGGTTCGATCCCCGGCATCCATGTGGTCCCCTGAGCACCGGCAGGAAGTAATTCCTGAGTGCAGAGTCAGGAAGTAACCCTTGAGTGTCGCTGAGTGTGCCCCCAAAGAAAAAACAAAAATAAATAAATAGATAGATAGATAGATAGATAAGATAGATAGATAGATAGATAGATAGATAGATAGATAAATAAATAAATAAAGAGAGGAGCTGGGCCAGAGCGATGGCCAAGGTGGGCGTTTACTTAGCGCCGCAGCCATTATGTCGACCAGGGTTCGATCTCGGCATCCCATTTGTTCCCTAAGCACCGCCAGGAGTAATTTGCAGTGCAGAGCCAGGAAAGCCCCTGAGCATGGCAGATGTGACCCAAAAAGCAAAAAAAATACAAATTAAAAAGAGAGGAAGTTGGGCCTCCCCACCTACCTCCTGGTACGATCTGGGGCAGACATATCTCTGGGAGGCTTCTGCACCCCTCCTGGCATACAGATCCACTTTGTGGTTAATTACATTGTTGGCTAGAGCAGGTCTCTCTTTCCCTGTGGACCTAACTAATAATACCACGAAGGCCGGAAATAGATCAATAGGGATAGTCCATTAGGACTACTTCCACCATGCCCTGCGGCTCCCCACTCTCCCCACCAGATGCGTTCCAGTGGGCACTTCCAAGGCCTCAGTTCAGGTTAAAAAGGGCTGGGACTTTGAAGAACGACCAAGTCACACCCAGCTTCTTTTTTTTTTTTTTTTTTTTGCTTTTTGGAGTCACCCTGGCGTGCTCAGGGTTACTCCTGGCTCTGCACTCAGGAATTACTACTGCGAGTCTTGTGAGGACCATATGGGGCTAGAGATTGAACCCGGGCTGGCATGGCTGACCGCACAAAACAGCGCCTTACCGGCTGGACTGTGGCTCTATTTACGCAGCTTCTTTGGATCTTCCGGCGGGTTACTTCCCACACCCCCTAACTCGAACCACCCATCGATGCCCCATAATTCAAACCAATGGACGTGGAGTACATCCCCATGAAATAATATCTATGTATATAGAGATACCAGTGAGCATTTGCCCCTACATTCTTTGCTATCCATCCCTAACTGCAAAGTAATTCAGGCACCTACTAACCTCTACTGACTAGTCATAGACCACAACCCAACAACCTACGATAGTCATTATGGTAAAACAACACAGAATTCCCTTCAAGCTCAATGATTGAAGTCATAAAACAGATGAGTCAAGCAATAATGATGAGCTATGTAACCTCTCTGCAAAGGAATTTCAGAAGCAGCTGTGCATTCTTTTCAAAGACTCAAAGTGATGGAATCCAGGTCAATAAAATACGAGAGGGAAATGTGAGGCAAATTGGGTAAATTTCAGGCCAAAATAAGCAGATAATATGAGATGTAAAAATGAGGTAAGTGAACTGAAAAACCTGGAAGGCCTCCAAAGCAGACTAACAGCTACTGAAGAAAGAATTTGGTGATCTCGAAGGCGAGTTTCAGAGATTCTCTAGACAACAGCAGAAGATGGAAGAAAGACTCACAATCAACAAACGGACTACGCTGCAGAAAATCCGGGATGAAGCCAAAGGAACAACATGTCGCATCATTGGGGTCCCAGAAGGACGAAGAAAACCCTGATGAAGAGGCTGTCAAGAGAGCCATCATCGCTGAGAAGTTTCCCGAACTGAAGAAATCATGCTCCCAGATACAGGAGGCCCGGGTATACCAGCTAAAGAAACTCCAATAAGAATACTCAAGACACATCACTTATTAAAATGTCAAAAGCGATAGAGATAGAATACTGAAAGCACCAAGATCAAAGAATCCATACAGAGGAGCATCCTGAAATTTACAGCAAGACTTCTCAGATGAAACACTCCAAGCCCGAAACAATGATGGATCTTTATTGAAAAAGACTCAATGAAATGCAGGGCTCACAAAAATTCTTTAACCAGCTAGACTTACTTTCAGATGAGTATACAAATTTTTAGCCTTCATGGATAAAAACAACTCAGAAATTCATCGAGAAAAAGCCAGCTTTGAAGGTTGGAGGGTCTGTTGTAAAATAAGAAGACACAAAACAACAAATTTAAACAAGAAGATGGCACAAAATCCAATGACAATAATCTCTCTCAAAGTCAAGGGTCTAAATGCACCAATTAAGAGAACACAGAATGGCAAATGATTCAAACCTAAGATCGCATTCTGTTGCCTACATCTGAATAATCAGAGCAAAAAACAGACTCAAAGTCAAGGTTGAAAGACCATGCATTTTTAAAAACAACTCCCTCCCAAAGGGCAGGTGTGGCCATTCGTATCTGACAAAATAGACTTCTAGCTAAAAAAAGGTTAAAAGGGCAATGAAGGTCATTTACTCAATAATTAAAGGATCTATTATATCAGAAGAAATCCCACGCTACTAAACATATGTGCACTAAACAAAGGGACCAGCAAAATGCTTAAAATGAATGTAATAGACCTCAAAGAAAGCATTAACAGTAGCACAATAATGATTTGGAACTTCCAACACTGCTTTATCAGCTATGGATAGATCGAGGAGACTAAACTCCCCTGGGAAATACTGGACTGAAGGAAAAGAAGCAAGAGAGCTGGTTGGGCATATACAGGCTTTTCATCCAAAAAAGCTGAATACACATTTTTTTCAGTGCACATGGAACATTCTACAAGACAGATCATATACTGAGACACAAGCATACCTCAACAAAGTAAAAGATAGAAGACAGTGAGCTAACTATCTATATTTTCAGATCGTAAAGTACCTTTTCAGAAATAGTAGTTAACCATACACAGAAGCAGGGAGTCAAACCAAACACCTGGAAACTGAACAGCTCACTGCTGAACAACCAATGGGTCATAGAAGAAATCAAACAGGAAATCCTAGGTGCCCTGAAACAAATAATATGAAGATACCAACTATATAGAACTTGTAGGACACCAGCCAAAAGCTGTGTCAAGAGAAAAAGTTCATAGTCCTGCAAGCATTCAAAAGGAAAGAGAGGGCCCCACATAAATAACCTGACCTCCCAGCTGAAATATTAGGAAAAGACCGACCAAGAAGGCCCCAAACCAGGCAGAAGGAAGAAATAATAAAACTTAGGGAGGAAATCAATGGGCTGGAAACCCAAAAAAAAAAATCCGTTAATAGGGGCTGGAGTATTAGCCTAGTGGGTAGGGCGTTTTGCCTTGCATACCGGCCCGGTTCAATCCCCAGCATCCCTATGGTCCCCCGAGCACACTTAGATGATTACAAAGTGCAGAGCCAGGAGAAACCCCGGCATTGCCGGGTGTGACCCGAAAAGCAAACCAAAAATTATTAAAACCAAGAGCTTGTATCTTTTAAAAAAATAAATAAGATTGGCAAGCCACTGGCAAGACTTGTAAGGACAGGAAAAAGTAGAACCCAAATAAACAGAATCAGAAGTGAAAATGGTGACATCACAGCAGAAAAACAGAAATCAAAAGATCATCAGAGAGTACTTTGAGAACCTGTATGCCCTGAAACATGAGAACCTAGAAGAAATGGATAAATTCCTGTAGTCCTATAACCTCCAACGACTGAAACAAGAAGACCTCCAATACCTGAATAAGCCTATCACCATTGAAGAAAGTGAAACAGTAATTAAAGTCTGCCCAAACACAAAAGCCCAGGTCCAGATGGGTTCACTAGCGAATTCTACCAAACCTTTAAGGGAGGACCTACTGCCTGTCCTGTTCAAGCTCTTCCAGGAAATAGAAGAAACAGAAACACTCCCAAACAGCTTCTACGAGGCACATATCACCCTGATACCCAAAGCAGGGAGAGACAACCAAAGAAGGAAAATTACAGACCAATCTCCTTGATGAACACAGATGCTAAGATCTTCAACAAAATACTAGCAAACAGAATCCAAAGACTCATCAAAAAGATCATACATCATGACCAAGTAGGATTCATCCCGGGAATGCAAGGATGGTTCAACATTCGCAAATCAATCAACATAATACATCATATCAATAAGAGAAAAATAAAAACCATATGATCCTATCAATAGATGCAGAAAAAGCATTTGACAAGATCCAGCACCCATTCATGATTAAAACCCTCCAGAAAATGGGAGAATTGAAGGAAGCTTCCCTCAAGATAGTCAAAGCCATCTACCAAAAGCCCACAGCGAGTATCATTCTCAATGGGGGAAAAATTGAAAGCCTTCCCCTTAAGATCAGGAACACGACAAGGTTGCCCTCTCTCACCTCTTTTATTCAATATAGTACTGGAAGTACTCGCCATAGCAATCAGAGAAGAAAAGGACATTAAGGGCATCCAGATAGGCAAGGAAGAAATCAAGCTATCATTATTTGCAGATGACATGATATTATACTTAGAGAACCCTAAACTCTCGACCCAAAAACTCTTAGAAACAATAGATATTTATAGTAGAGTGGCAGGGTACAAAATCAATACCCAAAAGTCGGTGGCTTTCCTATAACAAATAACAAAAGAGAAGAAAGGGATATTAAGAAATCGATTCCGGGGCGGAGCCGATAGCCCAGCGGGTAGGGCGTTTGCCTTGCAGCGGCCGGCCTCTGCCGGCCCGGGTTCGATCCCCGGCATCCCATATGGTCCCCCGAGCACCGCCAGGAGTGATTCCTGAGTGCAGAGCCAGGAGTAACCCCTTGAGCACGCCGGGTGTGACCCAAAAAGAAAAAAAAAAAAAAATCGATTCCATTCACAATTGTGCCACAGAAAATCAAATACCTAGGAATCAGCTTAACCAAGTGTGTAAAGGACCTATACAAAGAGAACTACAAGACACTGCTTCAAGAAATAAAAAGAGGACACGAGGAAATGGAAACACATTCCCTGCTCATGGATGGGGAGAATTAACATTGTCAAGATGGTAATACTCCCTAGAGCTTTGTACAGATTCAATGTGGTCCCTATAAGGATACCCATGACATTCTTCAAAGAAATTGACCAAACACTCCTGAAATTCGTATGGAATAATAAACCCCCCACGGATAGCTAAAGCAATCCTTGGGAAAAAGAAGATGGGGAGGCATCACCTTTCCCAACCTCAAACTGTACTACAAAGCAGTAGTAATTAAAACAGCGTGGTATTGGAATAAAAACAGACCTGTGGACCTATGGAATAGAGTTGAGTATCCTGACACCCACCCTCAAAGACATGATCAGTTAATCTTTGATAAAGGTGCAAAAGAGTCCAAACTGGAGTAAGGAAAGCCTCTTCAACAAGTGGTGCTGGGAAAACTGGACAGCTACATGTAAAAAAAAATGAATTTGGACCTGTGTCTAACACCTTGCACAAAAATCAGATCAAAATGGATTAAAGATCTCAATATCAGACCTGAATCCATAAAAGTACATTGAAGAAAATATAGGAAAAACCCTCCACGACATTGAAGCTAAAGACATCTTCAAAGGTGAAACACCATTAACAAAGCAACTAGAAGAAAAGATAAACATATGGGACTACATGAAACTAAAGAGCTTCTGCACCTCGAAAAGAAACAGTGACCAAGATAGAAAGACAGTCCACAGAATGGGAAAGAATATTCACCCAATACCCATCTGATAAGGGGTTAATATCCAGGATATATCAGGCACTGGTACAGCTATATAAGAAGAAAACAGCCAACCCCATTAAAAAATGGGGAGAAGAGATGAACAGAAACTTTGACAAGGAAGAAATTCGAATGGCCAAAAGGCATATGAAAAAATGCTCATCATCACTAATCATCAGAGAGATGCAAATCAAAACAACAATGAGATATCACCTCACACCACAGAGACTGGCCCATATCCAAAAAGGGTAAAAGCAACAAGTGCTGGCGTGGATGCGGGGGAAAGGGGACTCTCATACATTGTTGGTGGGAATGTCGACTTGTACAACCTTTCTGGAAAACAATATGGACATTCCTCCAAAGACTAGAAATTGAGCTCCCTTTTGACCCAGCCATACCACTCCTGGGAATATACCCTGGGAAGCCAAAAAACACACAGCGGAAACACAATCCACACTTTTATTTTCATAGCAGCACTATTCACAATAGCCAGAACCTGGAAACAACCAGTATGCCCGAGAACTGATGACTGGATAAAGAAACTGTGGTACATCTACACAATGGAATACTATGCAGCTGTTAGGAAAAATGAAGTTATGAAATTTGCCTATAAATGGATGGACATGGAAAGGATCATGTTGAGTGAAATTAGTCAGAAGGAAAGAGAGAGATATAGAATGACTGCATTTATTTGCATGACATAAATACATATATACAATTATGACACCAAAATCCAATGTCAGGCGAAACGTGGATCAGGAGGTCTTACCAAAAAGTGGAAATTACCACAAAGCGTGTGGGAGTCAGAGGTTAGGTAAGACAGAGAAGGGAACATGTGTGAATAAATGCTCGAAAGGGCTAATACCAACCTAGAACTGAGCATTAAATACAGGCAAAAAAAATGCACATGATGGCCTCTAAGTGTATGTAGTGCAACCCACAATGTGTAAGAGAAGGAAAAGAGAGAGAGAGAGAGAAAAGAGATAAAGAACCTGCCATTTAGGCAGGCTATGGGAGGGGAGGGAATTGGGGACATTGGTGGTGGGAAATGGGCACTGGTGGAGGGCAGGGTGCTGGAACACTATGTGACCGAAACCTCCAAACATGAACAATGTTGTAATTGTATATCTCACGGTGGTATAATAAAATATTAATAAAAAATATAAAAATATGTGGGGTTTGGGACTAAAGTACACTGGCTAGGACACTTGCGTTGTATGAGAGTTGACCCAGGACTAAACCCTAGGCATCACTATGTGTGAGCACAAAGAAAACATACAGTATGACTTTACTCCAAAGATGATTATAACAGCAAACATATTTTAGTCATTTTGCCAAGTGATCTAGACGGTAAGCACCAGGTCACAGAGACAGAGGTCAATGGGCAGAGCACTTGCTTTGCAAAGAATGACACCCAGATGTCATCCCTAGCACCAAATGCTAATCCCAAATACCAAGTGACACCCAAGCACACCTGCAGTAACAGTCCTTGAGTACAGTCAGTGAGGAACCAAAACAAAAATAAAACAAGATTAAACACCATATACTGAACCTAAAAAGATTCAAGACCATACTGCCTGGGGTGGAGGCGAAAGACAGCTGGTAGGGCTTTTGCCTTGTATGTAACGATCCTAGGTTAATCTCCACCATCCATTATGGTCCCTGAGCACTGCCAGAATTAATTTCAAGTGCAGAGCCAAAATACTCCTTGTATTGCTGGTTAGTAATAGCACCCCACCCCCGAACAAAAGAGGGCAAATGCACCTCTCTGCTTTGCCCAATCTACCTGTCTTCTATTTTATTGGTTCTATTCCATGAAATGATCCTTTAATGTTAAATTGTAAAATTGCAATTTTAATTGATAAATCCTGCAAGCACCCTGAAGTGTAACATAAAATAAATATGAAAACAACTCAAGCTACTCACAAGAGGTTTTTTCCTGTCTTCCGCTTAGAAACAGTGAGCTCTAGGAATGAATCTGGGAGCGACCAGGGAAGGAATCAAGTAAATATTAGCTGGGCTTCCTTTTGGGCTGGAAGTCTCCATGTTCCAGGTGTTTATTCTATAGCTGGAAAAGAAAAGTGGGCAGGAGTGGACAATATTTTGTATGCTGAGAAAGCAGTACTCCTGATGAAGAACAGTCCATAAATTCTTTTAAATTTATAAAACATTGACTTGTGTATATCAAACAAATTAACCGCTTTATTTATTTATTTATTTATTTTGCTTTTTAGATTCACCGGCGTGCTCAGGGTTACTCCTGGCTCTGCACTCAGGAATTACTCCTGGCGGTGCTCGGGGGACCATATGGGTGCT
>JAJIBD010029601.1:0-11218 GCA_021461705.1 Cryptotis parvus
GCCATGTCTTCTTTCCATTGGCTGATTCTTCAGTGGCAGTAATTTTGTAAAGGAAAAATATTCTTTCTGCAAGGTTTTTTCCCCAGAGGATTTCTTTTTCACTCCTTGGGCCCTGAAGAATGGTTTGAGGCTCTCCTGTCCCTGAGCAAGCAGCCCTTTGCCATTATTGCTTCAGACAGTATGTATGGATGTTACGGTGCCCACTGGAGCAATTCGATGAACAACGTGGAAGACAGTGATACAGTGAACTTTCTAGCATAGAGGTTTGTCGCAGTCCCCGACAAAGTGCCGCAAAGCAAGTTCCCTCTACTCCGCCAGCCGGGAATAGATGAAGACCTAGGAATCCACTGCAGTATAAAAAACTTTAGATATCACAGGTTCCAATATACAACCAAGAGTAGGAGAACCTCCAGACTTCTTTGGTTGTGAGTCACAACCACGCAGGACAAGATGGCTGCCACCACGTAGTTGAGGCCCAAACAGAGAAATGGAGAGGACGAGAAACAAAATGCCAAGGGAAGCAAAAATGGCAAAAAGAGGAAAGGTGCGGGAGGAGAGGAATCAGGTTGTTGTATACCCCCGCAACTCAGACCTCCCACTATTATGGGAAGCAGGAAATGTTAAATGCCCTTAGTAATTTCTCCCAGCACCCTCACCTAGGCCCTATTATATGCTAACGTTTTGAGCCAAGATCTGCCTGGAAATGCTCTTTATATAGGGTAGAGAACGGGTTCGGAGATGGCATGCCCTGTATCCAAGACTACTAATGCCAGCCAAATATTTCTCCGGCGCCTCTCAAGAGTCTCGAAGCTTCAGATTTTAGTTGTCTTGAGTTATCAGAGCCATGCTTGTTTGCTTGCTCTGGAGACGTAAAACAGCATTTCTTCTCTGGTCTACCTTCACTTAGAGATCCAAACGGTCAGGAAAGTAAATATGCTCGTAGAGTTCCTCCTAGCGAACCTACGATGATTGTGGTAGCATAAGAGAATATTTATATCGAGCCAGTATAGAATACATGGTCAGATAAGACTGCCACATTTAGAGGATCATCCCAACTATGAAGCAGAACCTGCAGAGGTAACTAAGGGCAGATGGCGAGGTCTCCAGGCTTTGTGAGGGTCCTGCAACAGAGTGTCCTAACACTTCCCAATGCCTAATTCAATTTGTATAAACTCCAGTTTCTTTCATTTACTAGTTTTAAAGAAAACAGGAATGCACAAAAAGCCCTAGTTTTCAGCATGCTTTGATTAATACAAAAAACTTTTTACTATCTTCCTGTATCATCTATTTGTTTGAGCGGCACTAGTAATGTCTTCTATGTCCTGTCTCATGCTAGTAGAGAGCCCAATAAGCATTCGCTTGCTCCAGAACATAAAGAGTTCTCAGATGGATTATATTAGGTCATGGGAATGACCTAATATAATTGTTACTGCCATTTGGCATACAAATATCACACGGGCAGCTTGACAAGCTTGCTGTGTGGTGTGAACATACTCTGGTAGCACCGTAAATACAGCATTTATTGATGAATCATCGTGGCTGCCGCAGCCGTGAAAGCTGTTGTGATAGGCCCGCCTGCTTGCTGGGTGGAGGTCTGATGGAGAGGTAAGTCCATGTGGAAGATGGCGGGAGTGGGGAGGGGTTTTCTTTAGGCCCTGCTGGTGTGGGGCCGGCTAGAACAGCCGCCATCCCCCTCCTGGGTGCCTCGGAGCCGGTTAACAGGGAGAGTTAAAGGAAGCAGCCTAGCATACCTGGGCCGGATTGAAAAAAGATACCTGGGCTGCCATCTTCCAACTCAATCCAGCCCAGGTACGCTGATCCAGAGACTACAGACATGGGGCAGAGCTGCTAGCCAGCTCACAGCACCTGAGAGGGATGGCGGTGCCTCCTAGCTCCCGCCACCACCAGCAGCTTCACAACAAGCCAGACGGTCCACCCTTCCCTACTCCATGAGGGCCACCATCTGCCACAAAAAACTTTACCTCAGAAATTTAATTTGCTCATACCTAGGGCACTTTGGCTTAGCTTCCTCATTTACATGCAGTCTTGATAAACCAGGATTTTGGAAATTACTAGAAGTCCACCAAATAATAGATCTTTAAATTTTTTGCTTTTCTAGTCACATTCCCAATGATGCTCTGAGGTTACTCCTGGCTCTGCTACTTGAATTGCTTTTTGGGCAGCCCAGGATGCCGAATGCCCAGGATTGAACCTGGGTCGGCCACTTGCAAGGCCAACGCCTTGTCTGCTTACTATCACTGGCCTACCCTCTTCAACTTACACCAAATGTAAATTCTCCCCTCTACTGAAGGTGACCTGTTTTGTCAAAACTTTTTTTCAAACCTGAAATCTGTGCTTAAACAATAAAGTTCCACTCCCTGACTTTTCCTCACAGTCAACCTGAAACTTTGGAATAATTAAAGTTATTTTATCCAAAGTGAAAAACATTTTTATTTAAGACGATGTTCATGAGTCATCCAAGGGAAGGAGAACCTTTGCTCAGGCTATCTGAGTTAGAGAAGAGATGCCGCCTGGGGAGCCTGGTATCAGTCACCTCTTCTGGAGCAATCCTCCCTCCTCCAGACCTCTGGTATGGGTTTTCATCCACTGGGAACTTCCCCCACTGCTTCTCATATTGACTGTATTACTAAGACAGAATTGGGAGAAAGAATATGGCTTTAATTCTTCTTCTCTCCTTTTTATTTACTTTTTCCATACAGGTGCAGAAAATGAGGTCTGTAACTTTAGATTGGTAGGTGTAAGCATACATATGACGTACCTAGGGTTTAGGGACTGCCCAATCTTTTCGGCATGCAAAGCATCCTTTGTCATTGAGCCACATCAGCAACAGAGAGTTATTTATCTGGGTCAACCCAGCAACACAGGAGTGATTCAAGACTTGGGGTAAATGTGTAGGTTCTTGGATTCCACCGCATTATAATTCAGATTCTTGGACAAAAAGCTAGTGGAAGCTTGAGGCTTCCCTGAATTTTGTGTTTATTAACTACATCATTTCGATAATACTAAGGGAAAAGGGAGGATAACTATCATGGCGCAAATTAATTCGGGAAAATAGGACCCTCCACACTGGCCCGATTTTATTGATCGTCTCTATCTCTCAGAGCTTTCAATCCCGAACACTGCAGCTATTCAGTCACGGCAAACTACCAGTTGCTTAAATGTGTAAACGCTGCTTTGTTTGTCCGCATATGATCAAGAAGACCTTTCTACAATGATTCTTGAACTCCTCTGCACCTTTGACCCCCAGCGGCATCTATTTGAAGTTTCTGACTAGTTTTAAAAATAGTTGATCATTTTCTCCATTATACTCCCTGCAGTTTCTTCTCATATCTGCTTTGCTTTTTTGCAATTACTAGATCATATTTTATTGGTCAACTATCCCTGGGATTCATAAATAATACTCTATTTACCTGGAACAAATGGCTGCGGAAGCTCACCCCCCCAACATAAAACTCCTCAACCCCAAGGCCAGGATAGTCTCTGCGGAACAATCCAGGATATTTGCTAAACTATCCAGATAGTTTTGAAAGAATGGCTCTCACCCACAGAACACAAAGACAGGAACCAGAGGTAGCTGATAAAATGCCAGAGGTAACTCAAAAATGATGGCCTCAAACCGAAAGTAATTGATAAAATGATGGCTTAATAAGAGCACAGCAGGAAGGGCCTTAAGCAAATAACCCCAGGGAGGGCTATAAGGCAAACATTCCCGAGAGGTTGCATCTGATGTCCCCTCTCTATATTTGAGTATGATACGTGATTGCCCATGCCGTGACAAATATGGAAAGAAGTATTAGACACACTCAGATTGGTGGGTGATGGTTACCTGGTGCAGAGTGATTGGCCGTCAGAGCAAGACCTTGATGTAATATTTTTAAACCTATTGGATAGTTATGTGCGGGCTTTTCTGTAGCGCCGAATGATTCCCTTAAAAAAAGATAATCCCTGGAAAGGGCTCGGGCCTTAGCCACTGACCGCTTGGGGTCACGCTAGGAGCCCGAGTCTCTCGCTATCAATAAAACCCTTGCTTTTACTGGTCTCTCAGAGCTTTCCTTGGTAGGTGCATGCCTTAGTTCCCAGTCAGTCACCTCATCGGTGGCCAACCCTTACAGTTTAGCCTCAAAATAAACTTCAAACCAAACCAACCTGAACAAAACAGTCTATGTCTTTAGCCCAGGGAAAGTATCAGAACAGATGCAGGTCAATAAACATGAGCCCACAGGCAAGCAGACTTGTGCCCAGGAGAGAATAGCACAAAACAGTTTTAGGATCTTTGAGATGTAAAGGGCAACATAGGCAAAAAAACCATAACAAGAACAAGTCACAACTTTATGTTTTAAGAGTGCCTTCTGATTTGCTTGATGAAATTCCCTCCCCAGCCTCTAATCTTCTTGGGCTCTAAACAGTTAGTAATGGGGTTTGGCACTCTCTGCCTTATAGTGCAGTGGATTTCAGGATGCTTAAGCTGCTTACACCCAAATGAAAGACAGCTGTGCTTATCCAATGGGAGACTGGCAGGGCCATGGATTTGGCATCTTAGGGGTGAGGCAGAAGTGCCTGGGTCTTCTGATCACAGGAATATGTAGATCAATGATTGTTATCTTGTAAATGTTAATTTTGCAAATGTTAAATCAGTGATTGTTATCTGCTGCAATGGCCCAGGAGCTCGCAATGCCCGGTGATTTGTGCTTGTACCCTCCACCCAAATATGTATAAAAGGCTTAAATTGTGTTCAGTAAAATGAGTACTGCTATCCAGAACTCCCACTGCCGTTGGAGGCTCTTTCTTCTTCCCTTCTCAGCAGCGGTAAGACAGAGTTTCTCCCAAGTCCATCCCCTCCTTTGCCTGTAGGAAGTCCGGCAAGATCTGCCCCTCCTCCATTCGTCTAGGGTTGACTGAGTAGTCTGCCTTCCCCACACACACACATACTCTAAATGTACGCATTGAATTTGATGTTCTTACAAACCACAAATTACAACAAATTACATTCCCCAACGTCTTTGTTAACTTAATAATGGCATATGTGTTGGGGATCCAAGGCATGGGGAGTGATACTGAATAATGGTCCTGTGTGTTCAGTCATGACTGTTCAGTTGACCCTAAGGTTCTATACATAGCCTTCTGGGGTTCTTGTTTAACTCCATTCTTATGAATAACTCCTTCGGACAGAGGTAAAAAAACTAACCCTATGTGGCAAATTCCAGCGGAGCTGATTTTTTTTTACTTTGATAGTAAATATATGAAAACAAGATAATTGAAAATGTTTGTAATGAACTAGGCTTTGCGACCTGAATATTACCAAGAAACCAAGATGTCCCAGTGTAGAAAAAACTTCCTGCGAAAGCTAATAGTCTATGGAATTGATGGCTTGAATCATTTAAAGTTAAGTAGCTCTTGAAGTATAGCTATATCTAATGACTCTTCAGCAGGCAGTGGGACTCCCTTCATACCTGAAAATGGTCTATTATTATCACAGAGACCTGTCCCCACCCAGTTTCCAAAAAATGGCCCAAATAACAGGAAAACCAATGAAGTGCAGATTTGCTTAGATTTAAATATATCCTCTCTAGCATAGCAATAGGTCATAGTGTTGGTTTGAAGGCAAGATTCCAGCCTGTCTTAGAGATCAGCACCTTGATTTCAATAAGTGGTGCCTCCAAATCCAGCGCTCCCTGATCCACCCCATGACTTCTGGCTTGCATATTCTCTAGCACCCTTCTCACCAATAAAGAACTCACCACCTATTACTCCTATGAATCATTCATGGCAGTCTGACACCGCCTGATCTTCTAAAGTGATATGTCCCATTCTCCTGGGTCACCTAGTCTTTATTAGTAAATGAAGTGAGGTAGGGATGGATGGACCAGAATAGAGCAGAGCCAAGTCAAAACTTGGGTATTTTCAGTTTTAAGCATCTTACCGCCCATTGCGGCTACTCCCTTCTCTCTGGGAACATGCTGATTTCAGCAAGCCCAGCTCTATGGGTCCCGCCCCTCTCCCTGACCCCATGGCTTCCCTGGTCATTTGATACAAAGCTTTACCAGGGTGGAACTTCGCCCTCTCCTGTCCCAGCACACTTACAGGCAAAGGGAATATTGGTGCTCTGGACCCCTTCTCGTCTTACGGCTCATCATCTCAGTTGTCTGAATCAGGACTTGCTCTCTTGATCCTTGGTGATAAAGCTTTTGTTCCACCAGGCTTCTAGAGTGCTCTGAATGAAGAAGATTCTCTGCTGAGTTTATACAGATTCAGATGTCTTCTAAAGGAAAGACTTCCAGTGTTTTTTTCCTTACTTTTTCTGAGCTACTTTCATTGTCCCCTGAAAAGCCTCTTTTTTAATCTATATCTAATTTATAATGTATCTTGATTTCTAAATGCTTCCTATTTCCTCCTATATTTACAGTAGCAAAATTTATAGAATAATTTTTTTCCACGTTTCCATTTTTTTAGCATATATTCTCCCAAAATATACCCTAAGAGAGAGAGAGAGAGAGAGAGAGAGAGAGAGAGAGAGAGAGAGAGAGAGAGAGAGAGTGAGAGAGAGAGAGAGAGAAAGTGCCTGGCCATAGAGGCATCTGGAGGAGGAAATCTGGGGGACATTGGTGATGGGGAATGGGCAATGGTGGAGAGATGGGAACTTGAACACTGTATGACTGAAACCCAATCATAGAGCAGTTTTGTGATTGTATATCACACAGTAGTATAACAAAATTCCAAAAAAGACAAATAGGCAGACTATGGATAGCAGGAGATAAGAGAAGAAAAGTGAGGAAACTTAAGACAAAATGACTTTGGATCAATCCATGTCTAATTTCTCCTGAGGTGTTTCATATAATGACTACAAACTTTTTAGTTCTTATTTTTCTTGGTTAATATAGAGTAAACAAAGGTAAGAAGATCTGGATTCAATCCTGATTTGATATCCGATATTTTAGATCCGACATATGTATCTCTGAAATTGCTCCATCGTAGAAATGAGGTATTTGTTTTGTCTCAGAGGGTTCCTTGAAGCTTTTCTTCATGATAACTTAGTTTGATTTTGTGACCCAGTATATGAGCCACACTGATCTCTAAAGTGATGGTTTTATGTTATATCTATAATGTTGACTAAAGTCTTAATATCTGTACTGTCGAGGCCCTGGCCAGCAGCCCCCGCACAAATGAGGAAGACCTAATCTTGCCAGACTTCAACCCCCTGTAGAAAAGGTGAGGGATGGACTTGGGAGAAAACTCTGCCTTGCTGCTCTTACTGCTGAAGAAAGAAAGCAAGAAAGAAAGAACGACACCCATGCAGCGGGAGCTCTTGGATAGCAGCACTGGCTTTTACTCGACACAGTTTAAACTCTTGTAGCCAATATTTGGGGGTGGAGGGCAGCACAAAGTACAGGGCATTTGCAAGCTCCTGGGCCATTGTAATAGAGTGAATAAATGACAATCACAGATTTAGCACTCGTAAGGTAATATTTTGCAAGGTAACAATCATTGATTTACATATCCCTGTGATCAGAGGTCAGAAGACCAGGCAATTCTGCATCATTTGTCAGATTCACTTATACTTGATCACTTGAATCCGCTTATTCATCGATTTCCGGTGCGGGTGCCAGTAATATTTATTGGACCCTACTATATGCCAATGTAGCCTAACGGCATCTGGTTGATTCATGAATATGAATAGCCTAGCTTGGATTAGCACAATATTTTAAGTGTAATCCTATGGCAGGGCCCATTTCTCTGGGTCCTGTCCTTAGGGTCTTGTGGCGGGAAAATGTTGGACCCTAAAGATATAAAGCTCAGAGCCCAAATAATCTGAAAAGGCATCTTCTATTACCTAACAAATATTATTTTTATTTTTGATTTTGGGAGTGGGGTCATACCAGCAGAGCCAGAGTTCACTCTGCCTCTTTGCTTATGGCTCACCCCCGGCCTCTGTCTACCAGCCTGATTGAGGTAAGCCATAGAGGCTCCCACGGGCAAAGTTTCTAGCAAGCTGCTCCTGCCGTATTTGATATGCTAAATGTTGGCACAATTGATTAGATCATTCCATGACCTAATATAATAAGGTTTCTTGAGGCTCTTTATGTTCCTGTACTGCCGATGCCCTGGCTTCTGGCAAAGGCTGCATATATATGCGGAGATGGCCATGCTCCGCCTAGCAAATAGATGATTAATCTGGAAGACGCGATCGATCGTGATCACTCCTGGCAGAGCTTGGGGACCATATATGGTACAGAGAATCAAAACCAGGTCTTTGAGTACAAAGGTTGAGCATCTGAAATTGCAATTATCTTTTCTGGCCCCCAAAACAACTACCTTAACTATTCTGAACATAGTACTGAATATTCTAAGCTACTCTAGTCTTACTCTCCCTTGAAAACTGTTTCTGATCTGTTTACCATCTGTTCTATTACAGAGCTTTCCCCAGTCGCTACTGCATCACCTATTTAGATCTGGAGTGCTCATAACTTAGTGTGTGTGTGTGTGTGTGTGTTTAACTGAGACCATGCAAAGTGTTATATGATGAGACTGCAAAGCACGGCTTCACTCTAACCGAAGAAGGTACATCCCGGGATTAAGTAATGACTATATAAAAAGAAGCAATTCAGGTGCCATAGCTATACTCACATTCCGCTCTAAAAAGCAGTGATAAATACAGTTCTTCAGTAATATCCTGGCACAGTTCTAACCGCATAGTCCTCAGACTTGACATCCATTATGTACAGAGCCTCTCAAAAAGGTTTTAAAACATTTTCACAAACTTCAAACCAAAAAAACTTTTAGTAGAGTCAGAAATAAAAAACTTATTTATGACAAGAATTTTTATATGTCAATATTTATCAGTAGAACTACTGATACGACAGATGTACCAAATGTTGGTATGGCTAGTATTCTTTTTCTGCTGGACGAAAAGAAAGTGTGTTTCAAAATAATAAAAGAGGTCAGGTAGCATTGCACAGAATTAGTATGGGGCATACAGTCACAAGTGCACACAATATAAAGCCCAGGGGGACATATTGATACTTCAATACATGGGTCAATGTCAATGGAGATTTAATAATCTATTATTTGACTTTGTCTAAGAATATATTCATCGACTGTTATTTAGAGAATTAGTACTACAAACAATATAGAATAGATTATTCAGGGTATGTGTAAGACAAGCTCAAACAGATGTTGAGAAAATTTGAAATAAGTATCCGTGCATGGGTGGAGGGTCTTGGGGTTGACAGTAGAAATTCACCACTGCTCTAGAAACTTAGAAAGGGATCCAAGAACAGAAAATTAGACTGGGCATTATACCAAATTCCAGAAAAAGTCATGATTCTTATCACTGTTTATCTTTTTATGGGCTGTGTAATGGTCAATATAATTAGTGCTGGCTATGAGCAGGCATGGGATGGGGTGGCTGGGAAATGAGGATCTTTAATGGTGGATTGGAGATGGATGATGAATCTTATAACAACCATTGTGAAAAACTTTGTATTTTAGAACTATGGTGCTTAAATAAATAAATAAATAAATAGACGAATGAAGGAAGTCAAATAAATAAATTAAAAGAGTTTGTAGGCAAATGTCCTGGTATTTCAAACGTGAGGCTTGGAACTAAATGTAGATCATTTTTTCTGATCTGTACTGATTAGAGAATCAGCCAACCAAAAGCTAAGAACAATTTTAAAAATATTTGAATAATTGTATTTCTTAACTATGCAGAAAATCAGATGAGTGTAAGACAAATGACAATGATCTGATATACACAAACCCCCAAAAAAAATAACGGCTTAGTAGAACACAGCCATGCTCGTTCTTTTTATATTGCCTTTCTATGCTCTGAAAGGTGATTGTGAGCTATAAATGCCTGTTGTACTCTGTGCTGCTTCTCCCTGCCAGCCTTCCTATCCGCTGCCCCTCTACCTCACTCCAAACCCAAGCAGTTTTGCTCTAAAACATTTCCTTCCCATCCCTTTTATTCAGAGACGAAGATACCACCTTCTGCTTCCCGCACACCAGGAATCAATTTATGTATTTCAATTTGTTGGGGGAGTAAGTGGTTTGAATGCATGCTTTGTTGAATATCTCAGATTCTATGCTGGGCTGAATAACTCCTGGTGGTCAGAAGATTATATGTGGAGCTGAGAATCAAACCTGGGTTAGTTGGCATGATATGCAAACAGCACATTTCAGCAACATCCAATGACTATTTTCTGACTCTCTTCCTATTTTTTAAAATGTGTGTGTGTGTGTGTGTGTGTGTGTGATGTAAATATGGTCTCACACACATGCATAGCCAGTGCACTGTAGTTGACCTGGGTCTCGACCTTTCTATAGAGATCACAGAAACAGAAAAACTAAATATATACTTACCTGTAAAGAGTCCCAATAAATTATTGAGATGTGATGGGGTTGGTGGGAAAGGCAGAGTTGATCTTTAGTTCTGAACCCAGTGTGGAGGTTGTCTGGGAGAACAAGAGCCACAAAACTAGTTTGTCTTGAGTAATCAATTGGTTACTGAATGAAACATGGTAGTGGCTGTTCAGGTGGGCAAGCTAGCCTCAATAGCTCCCAAACAAAAGGCCTTCCTCAGGCTTTGAGTAGTATTGAAGCACATCCTTCAGCCATGTGCTCCACTCATAGTGAGTTAGTACATAAAACAAAGATAGGTTCATAGTGAAGTTGTAAGTATGGAGGCCTAAGGAAGATGTGCTACAACCCCTGAGATTGCGAGAATATCTTCCTCTTCCTCTGGCAGAAACTCCCTGTCACTCTGTCTGTGCTCCAACCTCTTAAGTCTGTCTAAACTCCGAACTCCTGTATTTTTTACCTCGCCTGAACTCTGCAGCCTACCTAAGACTAATCTTCCTTATCGTGACATTTCAAGCTACAGTAACATTTGCAGTTCTTACCTTGCTCTAAACTTCCTTCACCTGAAACAGCCAGTTCCCAGATATTAAGACTGAATTTATCAGGCACTTTCTTGCACTTCCCATTCCAGGAAAAGAAGATTCCAACAGATTGACTTCAGAGGTTCAGTATCCAGTACTTTCCTACAAAATTGACTTTTGTTCAATCCATAAGCCAAAAAGTAGGCAAAGTTCTAGTTTAGAGGTGACATTTAAGCTGATAGAAGTGGGAGCCTGAGTGGATAGGTACAACCAGGGTTCTAGATAGCTTTCAGATACCTGTGACTTTTGGAACAAAACGT